>JAJPUD010001445.1:248237-273168 GCA_023553655.1 Myrmecobius fasciatus
GTCCTTTATGTTATTATTTTTAGGTCTGGATCTAGCCTTTCCAGCTTCTGTTCATGACAGTGTAATTTGCAGTAAAATATTTCAAATTCTTTACAAAAATGAAGAGATTGTTATAAATGATGTTATGATCTTCAAAGTTAAAATGCTATTAGATGAAAAAAAGGTAAGCATCCATACAAGTAAAAAATATTTTAAAGTATTCAATGTTTTCTATGTATATATTCAAAGTGGATTTCATAAGCCATTAATTTTTTTAAGATTGAAGAATCCCTTGATGAAATGAATTTCGTGTTATCTTTAGATCTGCACTTCACAGACACAGATTATTCGTAAGTATTCAAATAAAACAGTTGACTCTTAAGATACCTAGATGTGTTATACTAAGTGAGAACTGGGATTTTTTTTATTACCCTTTTTTTTCTTTATAATTAGGTAGCATAGTAGATCAAACACTAGGTCTGGAGTCCAAAATACCTGAATTCAAATTCCATTTCAGATACTTACTAGTTGTATTACCAGGAGCAGATCACTTAAATCATTTTCCACAACTGTAAAATAGGAGTAATAAAAGCAGCTTCTTCACAGGGTAGTTGTGAGGATCAAACAACATGATATTTGAAAAATGCTTAATATGGCATTGGTACATAGTAGACCCTTAATAAACATTTGTTCCCTACATCTCCTTTCTGATGACAATTCCTCTATAAAATTAATTAGAGAATATAATTTTGGATCCCAAACCTGCCATTTGAAGACAATATGCTACAATCACACATCTACTCAGATTACATGAAATGTATATGGTAAAATTATTCAACATGAAAAAGTATAGGGAAATGAACTCTATGTATCTCTATATCATGATGAAATACTAAAGATGAAAACTCTCCTCTTAATGCCACTTTACAAAGTTTACAAAGCATTTTTCTCACAACTGTTTTGGGGAAACATAATATAAAAATATCCCCATTTTCCTCATAAGAAGATCTGATCTCAGAGTTTATAATTCTCATTTTCAAAACTGCCTAAGAAGTTTAGGAGTGAGTGTGCTTACTTGCTTATCCAGTTAAATCATCAGAGATGTATTTTAGATCAGTCATTACTAGAAATACTTTAATTTGCTTGACTTCTAGGTAGAGAGAATTATAAATTCAGTGAAATAGTTTTATTTTTTATTTGTTGTCTTGCAAATGCTATTCTAAGACTTTTTTGGAGAATTTCATGTAAGATAAGACTGCTTTGTAATATTTCTGCAGTTAATCCATTTTAAATGACATTGATTTATCTCAGTCTGGAGAATTTCATTATGACAAATTCAGTGGCATTAAGGAGTCAGGTTCCTACATAATAACCATTTCTACCAAATTCTAGATAGTTGTTCTGTTCATCCAATAATGGTCTTTGTGTTTATTGTTATCTAACCACTAAATTGGACATATTTCTCGGAAATTGTTCCAAAATTGTTTTACAGGTAAAAATCTCATTTCAATCAAAATTTTCTATTTTACTAAAATATGTCAAAGTCCCCAATAGTGGCTTCATTATTTTAATACTACAAAATTCTCTACAAAAGAATAATTTGAAGTGTTTTTAAGAATTTGCCAGTCTTGAATTTGCCCTATAAATGCATTATAATACCAATTGCCATTGTATTATCATGTTAATCTCTATATAGTAAAATTTGATTGTAGTTACAGAAATGCCAGGAAGACCTTATTATAAGAACCTATGGTGTAGATATTGAGAACAAAGTGATGAGACAAGTCTTATTTTCTCATTATTGGGTGTTGCTTTTTAGATTATTTCTCAGTATTTATTGAGAATTTTTAAAAGTAATAATGACCTTTCCCTAAGATTATATTATTTTTTAATTATTTTTGACCTAGGAAATATTGTTTTCTAAACCATTTCTGCACCCATATACAAATATGTTGTGTGTTGTTTTTTGTTTTTTATAGGGCAGATGACTTGAACTCCTTGCAACTAATAAGTAGCCGAACATTGAAGCTGCACTTTAGCCTCCATAGAGGCCTTCATCATCATGTTAATGTTATGTTTGATTATTTCCATCTTTCTGTTGTCTCTGTTACAGTCCATGCATCATTGGTTGCACTACACCAGCCACTAATAAGGTAAATTTGCTTGACTCTTTAAGTCTCAGTGTTTTGATTTGGTTTGGTTTTTTTAAGAGGAAGAAAAATGCTTTGAAATATAATGTAATAATGTAGAACTGTTTAGAAGTTTTTCAGATTTACTTGTGGTAATATAAATTATGATAAAATAAGTATATAATAAATTTTAGCAGATATATTATGTAATAGTATTTCTTTATCCAAAACATTTTTTAATAAAAATTTGTAGTATCTTAGGACAAACCAAAGTTGTTCTAGATACTCCATGGATGTCCCTATTCTTTAGCATGGTCATGCCAAAATATAATTCATGTTTGATTAGAATACTTTATTGTGTTTTTTTTAAGACTGTAAGGAAAGTATTCTAAAACCTCCTTTAATAACCCAATCCAGTGTTTGACAACCTTTAGTATCAGGAAATTCATTTTATGCCTGAATCTTAAAGCTTCAGTAAAAGACCATTTTTCCCTTGTTCTGTTTGTGTGCATCTATTACATATAAGCCCTTTATGTGTTTTAGCTATTAAATTTCCTATCATTCTTTCCTCCTATCTCTAGGTTGAATAATTCTAGCTTCTTTAACTTCTACCTGAATAATATTTTGATTTTCCAAAATTTTGTTCTTCTTAAAAATTCTTTGTTAAACCCTTTCTATTTCATGTACTTCTCTAGTTATGAAGGCTAGAATTAGATTGTATACTGATAAGCTTTTAAATAATATTCAGTATATCAGAAGGATTACTTCAGCAATTCCTGGTTACCATGTTCAGATTTGTATATCTTTGGTGATGTTTTTGCTCTTAATTATTAAAACTTAGATTCTTCTTATTTTCATTTCTATTGAATTATTTCGTTTCTTGAATTATTTAAAAGATGATGTACCATTAGAGGCAATATGGTATAGTAGATAGGGCATTGGACTTGGAGTCATGAAAACCTAAGTTTAAATCCTACTTATTAGCTACGTGGCTCTGAACAGGTCATTCACCACTGTTTGTTTCAATTTCCTCATCTATAGAATAAAGGAGCTGGATTAAGTGACTTCTAAGGATCCTTCCATCTGTAAATCTATGATTTTATGAAAAAATTGCTGACTATTAAGTAGGGATAAATTACTCTCCTTAAATTAAAAATAAGATCTATTAAAATTGTTTAATATCTGTGATGTTACCCAGCATAAAAATTAAATTATAAAGATCCCGAAAGCTTTCACTTCTTGATGTCATCATCTTTTTTTATATTTACATATTTGATGTTCATAATGGAGGTTTTCATTTTTTTAATTGTATGCTACTTTGAACTTCTTTTTATAAATCCTTACCTAGAAACTCCAGTTTCCCAAACTCACTAAGACTATATGAATAATGCAAGCATAGAATCTCACTTGATTACTATATAGACTATCCCTCACATGCTCATTTTGGTAGCTTTCATTAAATAATGAAATAGTAACCAGATCACTGATGGTTAGTTAAACATGTTCTTTCCACTTGCAGTATAGTAGTTTTTGCCAGACTAGTAAGAAAAAAAGGACAGCTTATTTATTCATGGATTATTGAAAGAAGATTCTTTTGATTCTGACTCACATGCCAGGGGATGAATTGTCCCTACTATGAATGCATTTTCCTTTACTTCCTTATAAATCAAGTTGGGAGGTTGACAAGAAGCAACAGGACAAGATTAGTGACAAAACTTTTTGCTGATGGTACTGGTCCAAGGTCATGTTAAAAGTAATATTCTTAGCTCTAAATGTTTCACCAAGTTTTTTCCTAAATTTATTTATTATAGATTTGTCTTCCAATCATAGCAAAAAGAGCTTGAGCATTTCATGTTGTTTTATTTTTGTTCTAATATAGGTAAAATTAAATTAATGCCATTAAATTAAAATAGATATTAATTCACTTAATTATTTAAATTAAGTAATTTCAGTATTTTCTGATATACCTGGCTTGCACATGATCTGTTTCTTTTTCTTCAGTAACTTATTTTATTCCAGTTTTTCCAAAAACAGTCTGCTAACACTTAATTCTGAAAGACATTTGGCAGGAAATGGAATTTATAGTTGACTTGAAAATCTCTTATTTTCTATAATGATAACATTTTTATTTTTGCAAATTCAAATTTCATTTTGCATATGAAATGTGCTTGTTGACTATGACAATATTTATTTCTTTTTCCCTTCTTACTTTCTGCAAATTGTGTAAGTGTATTAATTTTAACAAATATCAGTTATCATTATCTCAAACAACAGTATGTAATAGAAATACCAAAATTGTTTTTTAAATGGTAGTTTTCTTTATACAGAGAGATTTTTATAGTGGGTTTGTGGTACTATATCTGCTTTGACTTTAGAATTGTTCAGATAATGCCTAAAAGAATTTGTAGACATTTTGTCAAGGCTTAAAATATCCCAGCTGTGGGTGTAAATCATAAAAGTCCCTTTCGGCTCTATATCTCTGATTCTGTGATCTCATGAAATTATCTCTATTTCTTGAGAAACTAAGATACCAAGTACATTAAATGCTTTTCCTCCTATAATATTTAAATTATGGATCCTAACTCCATAAATTTTGGCCCACATCAGAATAACTATGTAATTATTTAGGTAATTGTGGACTACTTATAATTTTAGTACTACTGTTGCTCCTCACAGTATTTCTAAAAAAAAAAAAAATAGCTGAACTGACATGTCATTAGGTTCAATTTTGTCAGATTCCCCTTCTATTATTTTTTGTCCGCTGTCAAATTATGTAAAGATTCACCAGAAGAGGAGAATAACATTATTTTTGAGAATCTTTGTCTTGAGTACAGAAATAATTGTAATTTTTTTCAGTCTCATTATTCTTTAACTTCTAGGAATAATTGTAAAATTATCTTTAAAAATGCATTTGTAGAAATCAAAATCTTATAGAAAGGTTGCCATTTATATTTTTACTTTTATAAGACTTTATTTTATATATATTTAGTTGAATACAAGTTGCTTGTTTTAAAAAAAACAGTAATTTAAAAATAATTGTTCCTTTTAGCTTTCCTCGTCCCGTGAAGAATACGTGGTTAAATAGGAATGCACCAGCACAAAACAAGGATTCTGTGATTCCCTCTCTTGAAAGTGTGGTCTTTGGTAATAACTACTCAAAACAGTTAACTCCAGATGTAAGAACATAATATATTTATTTTTTTTCTCTTTCTTATTTCAGGAAAAAGGAATACAAACAAGTATTTTTTCAGTAAACAGTAGAATTTTGGATAGTCACTTTGGCGATTGAATCTTTTCATGGATTCTCCCAATTAAAAGGGAAAGTTTAGAAACAATCAGATGATTCCAAAACTGTCAGATAATTCCATATTCTGCTTGTCAAAACTTAGACCTAGTTTACAATGTATATTGAACAAAAGAAATTTTTGACAACCTGCCATATTTAACACCTTTCCACAATTATCTCGTTCTGTTAGCAAAATCTTAACAGCCTGACAAAACTGCTTTTAGAAAAATTTATCCCCCTCAAGATTCTCTCTGCAGAATTAACGATAGACCCCCAAGCATTATATGTTCATTCAGCAAAAAGTCCCTCCAAAAGAGATAACATTAGTCAATAATAATAATAAACATTTATATATGGCATCCTATTTTTCTTTATAAATATCAACTTTGACAAAAATCTTAGAAAGTAGTGAGGTAATGAATCATAACCAATCAAAATGCTAGCCCAGTTAGTTCAGATGTCTCCCCTTTGGTTCCAAAAAGCAGCAATTAGAATTCTAATAAAATGATTTTTACAGGCAAGATAAAAAATTTGTGCTTAAATTAGATAAATGAAGATTGTTTAAGTGTTATTCACTTTAATCATTTTATTTGCTTAGATGATTTTTATTTAAAAAAGCAGTTTTGTTAAGCTTTAACTTAGTCATGGCTTAGTTATGGTTTAGATTTGACAGGGATTATTTGAACTTTATTAATGATTTGAATTTTATGGGAAAAAACTGATTTTTCTGTTTTGAGGCTTTTTAGATAGTAATATTTTGTCTTAATATTTTTGTTTAGGGATGCAGTTTCATGATTGCAGAATCCTTCTTACATCATGCCTACAATTTCCATTATACACTTTGTGCCAGTTTGCTGCTAGCATTCCAGGGATTGCACAGTTACTTCCTAATGGTAACACAAGAACTTCCCTCTTGTCACAGAATAGATCTGGGTATGTTGGAAGTAATGCAGTCTTTTTCTGTACTTCCAAATTTTTTCTATATCATTGTATTGTTAATTATGAAGACACATTGCTATTCTTTTCACAAGCAAACCATTCATAAATGATAATATTTATCTCTCAACCATTGAATCTGAATATGTAGTTCAGAAGTATTTTACAGTCTTTAAAAAAAAACACTTCTTAGTGCTACTTTTTCAGTGATTATTTTGACGCATAAAAACAAAAAGTAGTACGTTATCCTTTGTAATAATGGAAAAATAAAAACAGTAATATTACTTACTATTATTATTATTAAGTAATATTATGAAACAAATTAAAGGTCCAGCCACATATGTAAGCGTCTGAAACAACTTTAAAAAACTAGTTTCAAATGACTATAGCTTGCTCTAAATTTGTGGGATTATGGATATTATCTAATCAGTGCTTAAGAGTTGTAGGTCACAGGGGGCAGCTAGGTGGTTCAGTGGATAGAGCACCAGCCCTGAAGTCGGGAGGACCTGAGTTCAAATCTGGTCTCAGACACCTAACAATTCCTAGCTGTGTGGCCCTGGGCAAGTCACTTAACCCCAGTTGCCTTAGCAAAAAAAAAAAAGAAAGAGTTGTAGGTCACCAATAAGCTAAACACATGATTTCATTAAATAAATATCTGTATGCATATATATGTACAAAATATATAGAATATATATGCATATACATAGTATATACACACATATATATCTATTGGGATTAAAAGTTAAAATTTTGATGTTTTATTTTTAACTTTTACATTTCTTCTTGCCAATATATTATTCCTCAGAGTGAAAAAAGAATAATGTAAAAGGATTATTATATTTTAGGCCATTTATTATCTGGACAAACTGCTTCCTTATTTTGCCCTCTATTTAAAACATCTGAATGTATTCTTTGGACGAATTCTACATGTAGAATAGTAATGGAAAGTCTGTTTTCTTCAAGGAACTAGATTATAATCACCTTGACTTTTTTGTGTTGAATCAATATTTGTGATAGAGATTTTAAAACAAAATTATATTTTAATTTATTCAAGTTACTAATATAATTTTATATTTAATGCAATAGATGTTTAAGAAAGAAAATTATTTACATTTTAACTCAGAAAATTACATTTGTCAACAACAGCCAATTTATAAAAGAAGTTGAGTCATGAAGTACTCATAACAGATTGTTTTTTCATGGACAGAAATGTAATTCAAATAAAAAAAAATACCAATCCCTTAAATTCTCACTTTATGGAATAAGTAAAAATATAAGTGGAAAAATTTTTTTCAATTTGTACTTGGTAACTGTTAACTCAATAAAAATATACATAGTAGAGATTTTTTTCTGTTATTTTTTAAATGGTACAGTGAAATGGGAATTAACATAGTTAATCTAAAAACACCTCATAATTCAACTCAGGATACAGAATTAAATAATCAAATGTATTTATTTCTAACTGTATTTTAAATGATTTATCACAAAACCCTAGTTGCAAAAATAGAATTCAGTCTCTGTATGGTAAAAGATAATTTTTAAAAATTATTTTAATCCACATAGGTACTGATGCATAACTTATAGCATAAGATTTACTTTTTATTTTTCAAGATTTTTTTAATAGTGTGTTCAGTAAATATTTGTTGGTAATATTTTGTTTTTCTTAAATCTTTCTTTACTATTTCTCAACACGCCCATTTTTTTCTTTTGAATTTTTAATCTCTTTTGTATTCATCTTTTAAATAGACTTCTAAAGACACCTTATTAACTGTTTAAGATAAAAGTAACTAGCTATACATAGACTTAAGTAATGATTATTTTTTTCCAAAAATAAAATACATGTAACAATATAATTCCATTACTCTATAAAACCACAAATTTTAAATAGATGAATAGTTGCTTTTTATTTTTAAAATATCAAATTTACTTTTTTCTAAAACTTGGATTTTCTTTTCCTTTTTCCCATGAATTTTCCAATTCTTAAATATTTCAAAATCTCAATTTCAAAAAAGATTTGGAAAATTATCCAGAGCTTTTTGAGGGGGGGTTTTAAAAAGTGGGAATATTCTTAATATTTAAAATTATGTCTTGATTTCTTTTCTCTTTTTTGCATTTTTACTTTCACCACAATGATGTATTTTTTTTTGATTGACATCTAATTTAAAAATGATTAAATGGACTAGGGATCTAATACCCATTACCATTAATTGTTTTTTGAGTAAGGGTGTGATTTCTCTGGGCCTCAGTTTCCTCATTTGTCAAGTGAATGAATGGGATTAGACTGGGGCTCCTACCAATTTATAAATTCTTTTAAGTTCCTTAAGGACAACAAATTATTTAAATATTTTTGTCTTTATCATCAGCATTTAGCACAGTGCCTACTAATAGGTGTTCATTTATAAATACTTGTTTATTTGAAAATGAATATAGTTACATATAAATAAAATTGAGTTTTTTTGATCAAGTGTCTTAAATTTTAAAAAAGATTTAAATTGAAATAAGTAACAAGCCTTAGGTTTCAATGTCATCCTTAATGTACACATTTCATATGCTTATTAATTTAACCACTGGACTCTGCTTTATTTAAGTTCTAATCTAACTACAGTATGAGAGCAGTTATAACATTTATTACTAACTTATAGGCAAATTCTAATAAATTACATTGAAAAAGGAGTATAGTAACTAGTCATGTGTACAATCCTTATAACTAGCCAAGGCCAGCATGCACGTCCTTTACGAGCGCCTTCTTGGAAGAAAATGTCCACGAAACCAGAAAGACACAAATATAGGTATGTTTTTATTGCAGAATAAGTAACCTCATAGAATTCTTAGTATATGGAAATTCTTGTTTTAAATTATTACGATAACTTTATATACAATGTAATATGTTCCCACCATTCGTAGTTACAGATTTTGGTTATTTGATGAATCAGAAAATCTTTGATCCATACAACTTTCTCAATTTGAATCAGATATTCAAAGAGCAGAATTTCTTAAACTATGAAATGGTAAATATAAAAAGGCTGTCCTTAAGAATCTTCTAATACCCTTTTTAGAGTTATTTAAGTACTTCTTTCTAGATAGTAGTCACAAGTTGTATTGAAGAATGGAGCTATCATGTGATAATTAAGAAGCATTAAAAAAGTCATTTTAGATAATATCTATACTGCCAAAACCTAACTAAACTAAATTTTTCTCAATAAGTTCACCTTAGCTTTGAGTAAATTCAGTAATAAAAATAGGGCAAAAAAAATCTAATCTACATGACAGCAATAAATCAGAACACTAGATGAATTAACTTAAGTTTGAGTTATATTTTTAATGTAATATTGTTCCAATTCAAAAGTAACTTCTCATTAATTCTGTTATATAAGAAATAAAAATTACTCTAATTTTATATTTCAAAGACATTTATAATTCAGTTCAGTAAGCAAATAATGGTAATAGTAGTTTAACATCTGTATGAAATATTATTTTAAAGAGTTTTTATATCAAACAAGTAATTTTTGTCATACAAAACTGAAAACGTCCTACAGTTCAATATACTTTTTCCCTTTAAAAATATTTGACTCTTATTAATCTATTCATCAAAAAACAAATAAAAATTTAAATAAAAGGACAAGCCAGACCTTTTCACATGATTCCCCTGCCAAAAGTTAGCTCAGGTATGTTTAAATTGTCCCCATTTCATTGATATACCAGGATTTCAGAATATAAGGGAGGTCAGAAGGAGTAAGAACAAAAGCTGAAGTTCTATGAAATATATTTTCTTTAAACATCATTTTATGACAATTTCATCTCATAAAATATCTATAAACATTTACCATGTTATATTTATTCTCTCTATATATAAATGTTTTTAGAAATTCTGAACATAGATACTTCCCGATGTCTCTTTTGTCAAAATAAATGTAGTCATATTTATTGTCATTACATCCAACTAATTTCCTTTATTTTCATGAAATCTTAAAATAAGGCTTTGATCCATTAATTTAGAATTGGTAGTTTTTCATTTTATATTATGAGCCCACATAGAACATTCCTATATTAATTTAATTTGATTTGATTTGGGGCTTAAAAAAACAAAGGATGTTTTTGCTAAGTTAAAAACAGTGAAATACAAAGAGAAAATAATTTAAAACATACCTTCATTAACAGTTTCTTAACTGAAGCAATAAATTTAAAATAGAGGTGTCAAAGCGTCCAAAATGGGCTGGGGCCCACAATAATCCCAAGTGTAGCTTAAACCAGAGTAAAATATAATTGGGAAATATTTTGGAAAATAAAAAATATATATAGATATTTGTATTTGAATAGATAAAATGTTAGCATTTGCTTTTCTAAGTCATTTATCCTTCTGTATGATTTAGAAGGCCCCCTTTTCTATTTGAGTTTGAAACCATTAATTTAAAAATATCTTTAATTGAATTTAAATAGCTGTCGTAAAATTCAGTGAATATGTTTTTAAAGACATGAATTTAAGAATTAAAACTTGCTCTGTGTGTTTAAATATTATATCTATCAGTTATTTTCAACATAGAAAATGACCTGTATTACACAGAGACAATTGAAAAATAGTAAGAGTCACAAACTTTATCAACACCTTTTGACTTCATTTGGGGAGACACCATTATTAAACTTCTAAAACAAAGGTATTAGGTTTCCTTACTTTAGTATCATTTTACCAGTAAGGCTGTCAAATGAAATAGTGTATCAAATTAAATATAAAATTTGTAAAGCAATTTTAAATATAAGTATTATACAAATACTCATGATCTATAACTACCAATGAAAGCTTTGTCTCTTGAATGTATTAATTTAGTTGTATTTATAGCAATCATTTTATAACATTTTCTAAAGTCAGTATATTAGGAGTTATTTTAATGATGGGATAAACATTTTAGACTGTTTTGAAAGGTAGGAAATTTCCCATTATTGAAAATGAGTAAACAAGCCAATAGTAGTGGAGAGGTTAAATTAGATAACCATTAGCTGTTAAGTTTATATAATACTGGGTTTGTAATTTGGCTTATTTTTTTTCATACCTACAAAACTAAAACAATGTATTTAGTTTCTGTTTTAGTTTTTAGGTATGAAGTCAATAAAAAATATGTATCACCATATAATAGGCAAGTTTGACTTCTTTTGAGAGAAAAAATGAAGAAATTTTTATTTGTCTTCATTTAAAGTATTTTATGGCGGCAGCTAGGTGGCGTAGTAGATAGAGCACCAGCCCTGAAGTCAGAAAGACCTGGGTTCAAATGTGATCTCAGACACTTAACATTCCCTAGCTGTGTAACCTTGGGCAAGTCACTTAACTTCAATTGCCTCAGCAAAAAAAAAAAATTAAAAAAAAAATAAAGTACTTTATGAAGTTCATGTTAGAAATATTTTAATTTGGGCAGCTAGGTAGCACAGTGGATAGAGCACCAGCCCTGAAGTCAGGAGGACCTGAGTTCAAATCTGGTCTCAGATACTTAACATTCCCTAGCTATGTGACCCTGGGCAAGTCATTTAACCCCAATTGCCTCAGCAAAAAGAAAAAAAAAGTATTTTAATTCAATCTGCTTTTATCCAGGTGTTTATAATGTGTAACATACAAATCTGGATTATGGTACAGTTATGCCTCCAAAAATTCTTGGGGTGTGTGTGTGTGTGTGTGTGTGTATATGTATATGTGTGTATGTATATATATATATATAATTGATAAAAGATGGAAATAGAAAATATTTTAAAGAATTTGTCAGATTCTCCTTAAATAATACAGCATTCCAAGTGCATTTTAAGTATGATTCAGTTCATTAAAATTTTTCAAGATATACATTATGATGCATAACAGAAAATGGTAACCTTGGACTGAAGTTGAATTAGTTACTATATGAATATTATATTCTTATGACACTTTTAGCTTTTTAAAATACTATTATAGTTTATTCCAGAGCAGTAATTTAGAAAAAGTCATTTACTAAACTAATTATTTACTATTTTTGGAAGTAGTTAATATCCTTATGAAAATGGTAAATTTACATTTACTTAACTATTCAAATCTAGCCTGGGAATTCCTTACAGTTACTTATATAAAAAGATAATTTAGCTGTATTATTTGCAGAATAATGCTGTTTAACACTAAAATACTTCATCTTTCTATGCTTTAATTTTTTTCTTTTTCAGAAAAAATAGATGTAGAAGCTCGCCTTACCGAATTATGTGAAGAAGTAAAGGTATTTTGGACTTAAGAATCATTTAATTATTTTGTCACCTATTCAAATTATACTTGACTCATAATTTAAATTGAACATTTAAAAAAATTGTGGCTTTTTTTTCTAAAAAGAAAAGATGTTTATCTTATGGAAATTCAATCTTAAATTGGTCAGAAAATATTTTATCTTAGTATAAAATCCAGTTTATAACATCATCTAACATTTGGTTTTAGTTTAATATGTTGTATGTAGTTTAATGTGTTACATGTAATTGTGTTATTGAAATATATTTTGAAAGGAAAAGATTTTCATTTTTATTCAGGTAATTTGAAATTATTTTTCATGGATAAATATCACTTGATTACCTATAGTTGGTGTTGATTGTCATTATTTAGAAAGTTTTCCCTATTAATAGTTTTGTCTAGTATTTAATAAATTTTGTTTTAGACTTTTTTTGTTGCTGTAGCTAGAAGCTTTATTTTGTTTTGGTTTGTTTTCACAATTAGAAACTAAACATTTCTTCTGTTTAGAATCCTTATGCAATTTATTGTTGCCTATACTAATGGAAGAGAGTAGTGGTATAGATAATACAGAAATCATATTTATGATTTGACATTAGTGTTTCTTTGTATTTTCATGCGTAAATTAGCTGCCTGTGTTGAATATGAATTCTCATAGTAATGCTTAAAGCTAATATAAAGAGACTTGATTTGGAAGATGCTAGAAAATTAACCAGTTTTTCTTTCCTCCTTTCCTACTATCTTCTCTCCATATTCCACATTTGATATTTCAAATGGTATTCACATCCTAAAGTTGGTTATCATCTTTGTGTCTGTTTTTTGTTGTATTTTTGCTTTGTCTCGCCTTACTTTAGAGTTATTAACTTATTTTGGAGGGAAAGTGATAGAATGAAGTAGGAGAGCATAAAAAATCTGCTGGACGTAAGACTGAATTTTTTTTAAAGTGATCCTTGCATAAAATGTCTTTGTTATCTACATACCTAATTTTGTCACTGAAAATTTGACTATTTGAAATGTTTTGCATTGATACACTACTTGAAATTCTAAAGTCAATTTAGTCCATGGGACAAACTTATTTGGTTTTGTTATAAGAATCAATTATTATATTTAAATACTTTTTTCTTCATCCTTGGTAAGGAAATGCTATAAAGAAGCATATATATGTATGTATCATTTTATTCTTATAATGGTAGGTTATTGGGGTTGTTTTTATTTAGAATATGGGGTATTTGAATTCTGCTTAGATTTATCCTGGTGTAATGAACAAACAGCTGGCCTTAAAGCTGGAAAGACCTGAATCCAAGTCTGATATACTGGCTGTGTTATTCTGAGCAAGTCACTTAACCTGCAGACAGTTCTCTAAGACCTTAAGTTTCATATCTAATACAAATGATGTTTACAAACAAAAGATACCTTTTTTTCTGCCAAGACCATATAAGGTATCTTGTAAGCATAACAGAATATCACTATCATATGATTTCATATATACTGTAATCTGAATTATATGTACTCAAAAGAATAACTTTCTACAGTACAAGGCTAACTCTGACATAGATAGGCTTTCAACTTCCGTCCTGTATGTTTAGACCATATTACAAAGGAGTTCTCTAATACCCCTGTACACATAAGAACAGAAATTGGATGTTACACAATATTACATGAAGATTAAAAATCAGGAAACCTGGCTGCTTAATCCCAGATCAGCAAAAAAATTTTTACCTTGAACCAGTTACTTAAATTCATTGGAATGTGAGCTCCTTGAAGATAAGGACTGTATTTTACCTTTCTTTATATCCCTAGACTTTATCAGAGTACCTGGCACACAGTCAACATTTAAAATGCTTATTGACTGATTTTCAGGTTCCTTATTTATGGAGCACATACTAATTCTAAGGATCTTTATCATAACTTTTACTTACACTGATGAGTTAGGGTGCCCAAATTTAGGAGTAGTAGCTATCTGTATCTCTCCTTAAGACTTAATGGGACAGGTATCCCTGAGGGGTTTGGAGTCCTTCTCCAAGGGTTTTTAATCAAGGCCTCTTTCTGCTGTGTTCACAGTCCTCAAAATAATCAGTTAATCATCCAAAATTAGTAACTAGAAAGGAATATTTTACTGTGGTGGTATAGTTACTGCATTTTTTATAAAAATTATCTCTAAAAATCGAAAAAACTTTCCCACCAAAACAGAATTTAGGGAAAAGTGAGTTCAGGCTTGAAGAATGTGGTAAAGGTTTAACTTAGAACTCCTGAAAGTCCTTTTGCTTGGAATCCTCAAGATGTTTCCTTTTATATATTGTGTGGTTTCTCTGCTGGGCTCTTTGTAGAGCCTTAAATCATCATCAATTTCTGGCTCCCAATGCAGGCACTCTCATACAGTTCTGGAGACCCACTGGGATGGAGAAAGATCAGAAGTTTTCAGAATTTCCAAAGTTTACAAAGTATTCCTTTAATCAAAAAAATTTAATGGTCTCTTAACCTGTTCAGATCTCTTGTAGATTCTGGACATTCTTCATGCCAAAAAACCACTATCGTTAATTAACGACTTTTTTCATTTATTTAATTTAAAACCTATGATTAATTGATTTTCACTTGATTAAAGTATCAAGGTACCCTGTTTTAGCATTTATTTGAAGTGGGGGTGGTATGATTTTATTTGATTCATTCAGTCAATCTCCCTCTTTTTAAAAATAAGAAGGTTACGATTTTTGAGCTCAGTCAACAGAGAGGCATTAAGAAATAAGTTCAGACTCTTTGTTAAATATTAGGTGGAACTGAGAAAACATTTTTATAGAGAAATCTTTTAAGCTAAACATTATTTTAGGAAAAAACTTTAGTGAATAAAATTCAATTTTTTTATTGTCAAGACATTTTTTCTAAGGATATTTTAAAAATATTTTTCATAAAATAAACTTGTACCATCACATCATGTATTAAATTTTTTAAAAACAAGGAGAAGTTAGGTGGTGCAGTGGATAAAGCATCTGCCCTAGAGTCAGGAGGATTTGAATTCAAATGTGACTTCTGACACTTAAACACACAAGCTGTGTGACCCTGGTCAAGTCACTTAACCCTGATTGCCTCTTCCCTCCTCTCTCCCTCCCCCTCCAAAAAAAAGTCCTCTTCCAAACTAAAAATAAATGACAGGTCAAATTTAACTACAGCTTATGGTATTTCTCTGTCCCAGTAATTGTTTTTTTAGGAAGATTTACTGAGGATTATTGAATTTCTGCATGTCTGTACCTGATCTCCTGCAGTGTTGATATTCAGGAAAATGAAGCTATTGATAGCTTCTCTATTTAGGTAATGTTAAGAAATAGGAAGAAAAAAAAATTTACCTGCACAGAGCACTTGGGCTCTAATTGTATTTTTAAGGTTTTTTTTATCCTCCTCTTATGAATAAAATTACTTCCATGAAAAATTTGAATATTTGAAACTAAATTTATTTTATTCTTTTAAGAGACTCTCATTTTATTTAGCAGTTCACCAGCTAAGTGATTGCCTCTTTTAGTGGACTCTACCTTTCATAGTAGGTTAGTAATAGTTTAACTTTTGTGATGTTTTGTAAATATTCAAATACATAGAATAATTTTATTGTCACCCACTAAGCAAGTATATCTAGAATAACAGAGTTTACAAAAATTATAGAATTTCAAAAGATTTGGAGCATACTTTAGAAGTAATCTAATTTAACTTGTGCCCAAACCAAAAAAAAAAAAAACCTCCATGACAATTGTAAAAAGTAGTTATCATAATCTCCAATAAGGAGACTTTTAACCTCTTTATGCAGACCATTCCAGAATGCTGTAGGCAAATCAAAATTTTGGACTTAAAGAATAAAGTCATAAGAGTCTTTAAGTGCAAAAAGAACAATTTAGAAATTGCTCCAGTGCCGTCTATGTAATCATTAATATGTAAAATAAGTATCTTACGTAGCTGTAGATATGGTTTTTTCAAGTATGGGTAATTATAAGGTCATATCAATATCTCACATTTTGTTTATTTTGCTTAATCACATATGTATATTATGTGTAAAGTTCCCACATTATGTTATCTGTGTCCTTAAAATTTTGTGTTTTATAAATCCAATTTAGAAGATTTTCAGATTAATTTTGACATCAGAATTGTTATAACTTGAAATGTGACTAATAAAGTTTTACTAGAGATAATATGTAAAACTACTAGAATTACTATTTTAGTGATGAAATAAGTAAGTAATAAAAAGTAAAAATTGTGGTATTATATGAAACTAAAAAAATTAAATACCTTGTTCTCAGCTTTTTTCTTATTTTGAATACTTAACAATTTTTATAAAGAATTGTGATAATATATTTAATAAGTCTTAGGAAAGTGTTGTGTTATTTTCCCTCTCTAATTTCAGAAAATGGAAAATCCTGATGAACTGGCAGAACTCATAAATATGAATCTTGCACAGCTATGCTCACTTCTAATGGCACTATGGGGACAGTTTTTAGAAGTTATAACATTACAGGATGAAATAACAGCTTTATTAGCACAAGAACATCATACACTAAGGGTGAGTGCTAAATGTAAAACATAGTGATAAAAGTTGCCATTTATCTGACAAATTTTCTTAAAATACATAACCTGAATTTTATGAAAACAAAAGCTACTCAAGTACATACACACTCAGTCACCAAAGCCCAAAGCTGGAAGGGCCCTCAGATTATTAGTGCAACCATCTGACCTCTCTCTTTTTATGAGTGAGAAAACTCATTCCAGAGAGTGAAGCTCTCCCTCCCAAAATACTGCATGTTTGTTACACTGTTCTAAAAAATAAATAAACAGAATCAGAACACTGTACACACAAATTTCAATGGTATAAATAAAAAGATATTAGCCAAATATGATCAAAAACTAATAATAGTCACAGAAAAACCAGATAAGGAAACATTGTTCCTTCTTCATAAAGTGAAATAGGAGACTACTAGGACAAAATTTTGTTTCTTCGTTTATATATGTGTGGAGAGAGAGACACACACACACACACACACACACACACACACACACACACACACACAAAACCAGTCACTGTTAGACATTATTTTTACTTTTTCTTTTGTTACAAAAAAAAGTTAGTTTTGAGGGGTAAAGAGGAGAAAGGCTAGCATATTTCCAGAAACAAAGACATTAATAAAATTTATGTGTATAATATGTATAATAAATAAAAATAAAATGTATATAATAAAAGTATATGTGTGTATATGTATATGTATATATATATATATATACATAATTGCAACATATATATTGGCTATAGATTTAGAACATATCATTGGATTTAAAGCCAAAATGTACTTTATCTAAAGCCACCCTCTTCATCTTAAAGATTAGGAAAGTTAATTTCTCATGGTCATTCATGAGTAAGTGAAAGAACTGGAATTCAAAACCATCTCATTTGACTCTAAATTCATTGCTCTTTCTGCAATATCACACTACCTTATTATGTTTAACTTTGAGAAAAATGATAATACTTTTATAGATCCGAATTTTATAGATAATAATCTATCTCCATCTCATTTCCTATGATTTGTATCTGTCCATAAAATTATCCAGAAAGTATACAGCCAATATACTGATCCTTTCTGCAGTTTTTTTAATTACTAGCATTTAGTGTCCATTATCTTTCATGCTATATACCTTTATATGCCTCATTTTCCAGGCATATAGATCCTCAATATCTTTTTATTTATTTTTTCCCTCAGAATCTTTCATACTATCTCACATTTACTTTACCTTTCATTCACTTCTTCCATTGCTTTTAAATTTGGAGTCCTCTAGGACTGTAATGGTCCCTGATTTGAAGCTGTGTGTAATTGTATTACCCAGATTATTGATTTTAAAGAATGGACATTCACAAAAGGGGGTAAATAGCTTGAGTAAAAGGTAAAGCTTTCCCTAGCTTCCCAAATGACAATCAATTTAATCTCTTATTCAGCTCTTAATTTAAGTGATTGTCCGGCTGTAGTAACTGTCCAAGATATAGATCTTGATGAAGGCATCATTATTAAAGCAATATATATCTCCTTAATTCTTTCACTCTTTATATCTTTTCATATCTTTGTCCCACTCTCCAGTTCCTTGCACTCCCTGCCATAATTGCCTTTTATTTATTTTATATTTAGTCAGTGTACAGTTACTTATATGTATGTACTGTTTCTTTGATAGAATGTAACTTTCTTGAGTACAGATATTACTGTTTCATTATTGTCTTTCTCTATCCAGCACAGTGGCTGGCACATAGTTGGCACCAATCATTGTTTGATTCAATTAGTGTTCATTTATTTGAGTTTTGCTTTGTGGATTGTTAACCTAAATTATTTTAAGAGACTATAGATCTTATAAAGGAGACTCTGTACCGTTCATTGTCTCAATACAATAATCATAATGCCAGCTGTAAATAAGAACATCTTGGGAAACACCATTTAGAGCAGGATCCTCTTCATGACACTAGTAAATATTTTGAGGGTATTTATTTCACTCTGTATTGATAGAGGATTTTCAAATAAAATTCCCTTTGTCATCACATCTATTTTCTATTACAATATATATCAATACATTTTGTGTGACATTAACATGTGTGGGGGACACTGAGAATCTGTCCTCTTCCATCAAATAGTTTTATAATCCACCAACAAAAATGGTGAAATCTTACATTATCAACTTTTTGATGGAAATATAGAATATAGTAGAACACTGAAAACTTACCTCTCCCCTTTTTGTAATTTTCCCTCCACCATATCTTTAATGCATGTATAGAACTTTATCACCTAAGATTTTGTAGAAATGTGAAAGTAGACTAATGGATCTATAGTTGCCACTGTATTTTAGCCTTCTGTTTTTGCTATTTAATTCATGATCTTAACCATTTTGGGGAAATCTTACTCTTTGCAATAACTTGAGAGTCTTTAAAATGGTCACCCCTTGCCAAAAAAAAAAATTGATCAGTTCTAACTGCTTTCCCAAATTTTTTCTTAAGGCTAATGGTGGAGGCTTTACCAGATTTTGCAATGAATATAAATGACTTCTCTTGTTTCAGGACCTTTCATTTCTTTCATTGTTTTGTGATATACAAAACTACTGTCTTCCATCAGTACTAGCAAGTGAACTAAATCAGAACTTTATTAACCTTGAAGAGAAAACTGGTAATCAATATATGACTCAAAAAGGCAAAAATAGAACAAACTTAATGAATAAACATAATATTGGCATTATAACAAGAACTGAAATCATGATTTTCTCAATTCTTTGCACTCACCAAAAGTTTTTAAGTACTTCTGCACTACTCACATTATATAGTGTTTTGGGACTTCTGTATTATATATGACTTCTTCTTTTAATTCCTTTTGGGGGGGGCAGTTGGGGTTAAGTGGCTTGCCCAGGGTCACACAGCTGGCACGTGTTAAGTGTCTGAGGTCATATTTGAACTCAGGTCCTCCTGACTTCAAGGCTGGTGCTCTATCCACTAACCAATTAGCTGCCCCTGCTTCTTTGATTCTTAATAAAAAGATTTAAAGCTTTCCCATATCTTTGACCCAGTGCTTAACTGAACAAAGATTTTTTTATCATTCAATGTTGACTAAATCATTCATTTTTTAAAATTGTGTTTAAAGTATATCATGGCACAAGAAAATTAGATTGACCTTGAGAAAAAAAGCCAATAAAAAGTGAATTGTAGAAGAATTTCATGGCTTTTCAGAGGACTTATTTGTGAACAGTTTATTTTTCTGAAGAGCACTTTGGGTATGAAAAGCAGCTGTTAGTCAAATAATTAAAATTTTGGCAATGATTAAATTTTTGGAATAACCTTATACAATAATGTAGTAGCATTTTTCTCTCAGGAAATAAATATGCCTCTATTTGGAGGATAAAATGTTTACATGGTAGCCTTATGATTTATGTTTGGATGTGTGTTTCTTCACAGTATAGTTACTATTTAAAGATGGTAAAATTATTGTGCATGTTTGATATAGAGATTACTCTTTTAGACTTAAAAAACCTCAGTAATTGGAAATAACTGGGAAAATCTGCCTTAAGGTAAAAGTGAATTGTTAAGTTGTTTCTGTTAGTTCCAACTCTTCATGACCTCACTTGGGGTTTTCTTGGCAAAGATATTGGAATGTTTTGCCATTTTCTCCTCCAGCTTATTTTTCAGACTAAGGCAAACAAATTTAATTGGCTTTCATAGAATCACAATAAGTGTCTGAGACTGGATTTGAACTCAGATCTTCCTGACTCCCAACCTGGTATTCTTATCTATTGTGCCACCTAGCTGCCCCTCTTAGAACTTTTTTTTTAAAAAATCAAAGTAATATTCTGTCAAAAAACTATATCCCCTGGCATTCTTTCAGTGTGAACTCTCATAATTATCATCATAATAATATTCATAATGATGACTGAGGCATTGAAATACCCTAAAGTACTTGTACATTTTAAAATGATAAAAGTTATGTACATCATGCTTTTATGTAATATTAGTGTTAAATTTATTTCATCAGATGAGGAAAGCTAGATGGAGTGGACAATGAATCTCCACTTGTTTTGAATATTTTTTCCCTTTAGTTCATTGAATAGACTCTTGTAACATAGCATAACTGTGCCTAGCACATGCTAATCACTTAATCATTGCTTGTTTTAAAGATATAGACTGAAACAAAGGATGGTACAACTAATGAGTTTGTTATAGAACTCTTATTCTAGAAATGTTCCCAGTATCTCCTTAGGACCAAATTCTTTAGAACTAAGAAGCCTTTCTTTTCTTGTGTATCTACTGTTCACAATAAAATGGTATTTTAGGGATCTTGCAATAATCTAAAGTCATTCTTCTAATCCAGGTTTTTATGTTAAAAAATTAATCGAAATGGAGAGATATAACCTATTAGTAAGTACTAGTGAAATTTAGGTATGACTGTAATTATTAAGAAAAATTGGGAAGAGAATATTTTGTGTATAGTGACCTCTGCTGGTAGTGATTTTCTTCAAGTTTTTAAATTTCGACATACTAACAGAAGCAAAGAGTAAATGTGACAGTATAAAAATCATCAGAATCTAAGCCTTCTTATGTGATATAAATACTTTTGAAAAGATGTGCATTTTAATCACTCTGTATTCTACTAAATAGCATCAACAAGACTTGGTTAGGTTTTGATCATTATATATTACTTTTTCTCAAGTCTTAGTAAAAACCCTTTGAATAACCTATAAAATGTTTTCAAAAACAACTGAATTTTTAGGGCTATTCTCTTGTGGTCTTATACAAATAAAAATAAAATACTAGTAGAAAAACAGAGAACTGAACATTAGGACTTTAATTTAAGGGATTAGGGACTTTACCCACAAAAAAAGATTGCAAATTCACTTGAATTTTATGTTCTTAGATTTTTAGGCACAGAAAAGTTAAATGACTTGATTAGGATTTGAACCCAGGTCTTACTAAGTCAGTTTTGCTTTATCCGCTGTGTACTAACACCAACCCCGCAGAATCAAATGAGATAATATTTGTAAAGTTTTTAGTATAATGCCTGGCTGATAGTAACCTCTATATGTAATGCTTCTTTTGCTCTCCCTCCATGTCACATTGCCTCTTCTTTTAATTAAAGTAGTATTATTTAAACATGAGTCTTTTACTTCATAAATAGTGTTTCATATTGAGCATTATTTATTGTTAATTCTGACTTACTAAAATAGTTTTTTGGGGACAAGATTTTGAAGAAGGGAAGGGCACTTATCAGTTATATAGTCTATAGTCTTTTGGCTTTACTTATCATTGCCCTCCTTATATCTGATAAATCTTTCTAGTAAGATTAATTCTCATTTTTTGTTTTATTTATTAAAGAATTGGAATAGAAGATCAACTAACACCTCATCACCTTTCTTGTTGATTTTTATAACATTCTGTATTCTTATTCTTCAAGCAATGAAGAAGTTACATCTTTTTTTTTATTTTGAACTTTATTCTACCCCCATTATAGTGAAATTTGCTATTACAAAATCATATGAACCTATATAGTAAGAATGTCAGTTCTCTAATTTCATGGTGATTCTAGGTTTTTGTTTTTAAGTGTCCTTTGAAATTAAACCATTCCCAAAGGTCTTAATAAATATGTTTGTTCCTACTCCATATACTCTATTTGGATTAAGCTCCTCTTAAATCTTGTTTTTACAGTATGTCAAGAGGTCTGAGCTCATTTTTTTATATTCATTGATACACATCACAAACCACTCACATTTTTTTCCTGTACAGTTCTTGTCCCATGTTTTTCCATAAATCCTCCTAATAATATCAACATAATGTACCAAAGATTTGCTGCTTTTGTTTTGTGTTGTTTTGTTTTATGAATCATAATTGAATAGTCAGGCTATCCATTGCTTATCTCATTCTTGCTAAATGACATCTTTTTCTAGTCCTACATTTCCTTGATGTTATTTCTTAAATTATTCACCTTCATTGAGGTAATATAAGTTTTAGGCTTCTTGTGCCCACTATATATCTCTCTACTGGTCTTTGTGTCTTATGTATCTTCAGTTGTTTTAAGATTGTGGTATTTCAGAATTTACTATCAATATGCTTCATCAAAAAAATTTTTTCATTTAAAAGTTGAGATTTTTTTTAGTAAAAACATAGGGAACTGTGTGGGAGAACAATATGTTAAAAGCACTGTATAATTTTTCAGATGCAGTTTGACCAATTGACTACTAAATTCTGGGTGCTTGCCTTCCTGGAGGATGGGGAAGGTTTCATTTTTCTTTTTGAATTATCACCAGCTCCTTGGTACTTAATAAATGTCTGTTGGTTGATGAATCTGTATTATAATTCTTAATTTCACACCGTCTGTTCCTAAACCCTAAATACTATTACATTTTCTTCAGTATTGTACATTTTCCTCAGTAGCATTTTTTTTACTTAGTTATTGGCCTACATAAATTATTTTGCATTTAACACTTTAGCCATGTGGTGTCATTGCTTTCCAGATTTTGTTTTCTAAAATAATTAAATTACATACTTCAAATGGATTTTATAAACATTTGTCTAATAGTATTTTTTGTGTTACAAGATAAATAATTTTTTCTACCACTTATTTTAGAGAGATAACGAGACTGATTTAATAATGGGTCTGGTAAAACCCAAAATAATAGAATAAATGTTGCTTTTTCTAAGATGTTTCATTCTTTAGGTTATATCCACCAATATTATAATTATCACAATTGGTAAGGTCCTAATGTGTGCCAAGAAGTATTGTGCTAGATACTTAAAATAAAAAATAAAAATGAAACATTACTGCTCTCAAAAATTTATAATCTCCTTCAAGTCAAAACATATGACAACATAATAAAGGAGTAAAAAACACTGATTTTGGAATTGGGGACTTTGGGTTGAAATCTCACTTCTGATAATACATGTTTGATCCTGGACAAGTCACTTAATCTTTCTAAGTCTTAGTTTCTTTATCTAAAAAATGAGTATTTTTATATTAAATAGGTCAGTGATGTTTCTTCCAACTCTAAATATGTGATCCTATGTTTTTGCAGTCTTTTGGGTTATCCTTTTGGTGTTCCTTTTGTAAAACAAAGTAATTCCTAAAAATAGTTTAAGTTCCTGTTATTTAAATAGGTCATGATTAATGCCATTTACATTTGGTAGTAAGAATTATTTACTTGCTAGTCTAAGTACTGTTGCACATAGACAGTTCTTTTCATTCTGAGCACTTAATTTTGAACCAAGTTGTTAATATACTGGCTAGCCTTGCTAAGGAAGCATTCTGTTGCAGTTTCTGGTTTTGTATATGTTGCACTCAATTTAAAAAAAAAAAAAAAAGGCAGAGTACAGGAGTCTCAGGTTTTTCAGAATTTATTCACATAAAGAAAAAAAATAATTTTTTTCCTTGTTTCCTTCACTTATCAAATCACAGACTTGTGTTTTTCTTTCCCTCTTACATAAGCTGAACTCAGATTTATTTTTCACTCTTTAGATTACCTTATTATTCTTTTAACATAAGATGCAAATAAGCTGAATTTTACTTTTGTGATAAAATCTCTGTAATGAAAATATTTTTTTCATTATTTATAGTATTTAAAACTGGATTCTTCTCATTTTGCATTTTGAGTTATAAGGCTTTGGTAAATTTCCATATAATTTTAAAGAAAACAATATTATCAATTTTGTTTGATTATATTAAGGAACCAATATTCTACATAAATTAATATTGCAGATGCCTGAACTGTAATCCTCTAAGCATCAGGGTTTGGAGTGTTTTCTTGTTTTGGGTTTTTTTTTTTATTTGAAGATGTTCTAAATTTTTTGTTATTTGAAATTTTACAAAGTGAGAATTTCATTTTATTCCTTATATTTTTTTTAAAAAA
>JAJPUD010001445.1:273178-321513 GCA_023553655.1 Myrmecobius fasciatus
TTCATTCTTTCTTTTCATGATTCTTCTCCTTTAGGAGAGAAGGAATCAATTAATCAGCAAGTATTTATTAAACATATACTATGTGCTAGCCACTATACTACATTTTATGGCTGCAGTGACAAAAATGAAACAGCCCTTACAGTCAAGGAGCTTATATTCTGGAAGGAAAGATAATGCTTATATCTATAAAAAGTTTAGGAATTAAGTTCTAGACTCCGTTAGTATAGAGAATCCACTATGTATTGATTCTCCAGTATAAAGAAACCCCATCTACCAATGCAGATCAGCACTTTCTCTGCAACTGAGTCATAGAAAGTTAGTAATTTGTGAAAGGTCACACTACCTGTGTCCAGAAGCAGAATTTAAATTCAAGTCTTCAGCCTTCTAAGACAACTTTCTCTCTACTACGGCATACTACCTTTTCAATTCATTTAAAATAAAAACAACATAATTTGGGGATAGAAGACATAGGTAGTTGGAAGTTTAGGAAAGGCTTCATTTAGAGAACAGAACTTGAGTTTTGAAGAAAACTAGGAATTTTAAGAGGAAGAAATGAGAATGGAATGATTGTTATGAGAATAGACTCTGCATCCTTGGAATCAGAATTCCTTAGGGCCTGCAAGGGCTAAGACTCTGGCTTAAAAATAAAAAAATCACAATGCCAAGATATGCTCCTTCTCATTGAGCAGCCTCAGCCAAGATTATACCCCCTAGCTCTTTTGAAAGGCATACAAATAACTTGGTAAAGGAGGAGAAAGGTTTTCATCAGCTTTATTCCTTTTGACTCAGTTCCTCACTTCTGAGGAAAAGCCTCAACTAAATCAAGTATATTATCAGACTTCGGCAGAATGTGATTTCAAGAGCAAGGAAAAGGTCTCTGTCACACTTGGCATTCTACCTTTACCTGCCCAACATTTTATTAATAGAAACAAAATATTTTAATTGTATAGATAAAAAATTTAATATATATATAGAGAGATAACATATTTATCAAATGTGAAGATGATGAAAGATGGCAAGAATAGCTAATTCACTGGATAAGTCAATAGTCAAGAAAATTCTCAAAGACTAAAATATTTGGGCAAAATCTAAGACCAGTCAAAGCTAATTATAAAGCTTTATACTTAGGGGACAGCTAGGTGGCACAGTGGATAGAGCACCAGCCCTGAAGTCAGGAAGACCTGAGTTCAAATTTGACCTCAGACACTTAACACATCCTAGCTGTGTGACTTTGGGCAAGTCACTTAACCCCAACTGCCTCAGCAAAAAAAGCTTTATTTCAAAATATATATTTCGGAGGAAGCAGTTCATCTGAAATAGGATTGGGATTAGTCAGTTATAAACTCAGTATGAGTCAGTCATGGAATATTTCTTCTTTATTCATTTCAATCATGTCTGATTCTTTGTGACTCCATTTTGGTTTTTCTTGGCAAAGATATTGAACTGGTTTGCCATTTCCTTCTCTAGCTCACTTTACAGATGAGGAAACTGAGGCAAACAGGGTTAAGTGTCTTGCTGAGGGACACATAACTACTAAGTGCCTGAGGTCAGATTGAACTCAGGAAAAATGAGTCTTCCTGATTCCAGCCCTGCCATTCTATCCTCTGTGTTACCTAACTGCTCTGCTCACCAAGAAAACTAATGTAACCTTAGGGTACATTAAGAGAAATCATATAATAGGGAGGTGATACCTTACTATATGAACTCCAAGTGGTCAACCCACACCTGAAGTATTATGTTCTTTATTTAATATTATATTTTAGAAAGGGCATTGATACAGTGTCAGAACAATTGACATATTTTGACAAATGATATTGAACAATGTCAGAGGAAAACTGGCATTCAGGATAATGAAGCATTTCATATGAGATTAAATTGAAGAACTGTGTGTTTTTCTTAGATCAGTTTTAGGGAAGGAACATGTTAGTTGACTTCAGAAATTTGAAGGACTATCATATCTGTTTATTTGCTAAACTTTTAAAAAATAAACTTTCAGGGAGGTGAGAATTCATATTTGATATATAAGAAAGAACTTTCTGATATGTAGAGATAATGAAAATTATAATTAACTCCTTTAGAAAGTTTTCCTCCACTTAAGAAAAGACTATCTCAAAATATTATATTGTTAGTAAACAATAAGTCTAAATGATACCTGACCTCCATATCTAAAATTTGGCAAAATGTGATTGCAAGATGTCACTATAGAATATCAAAGTGTAAAGGACTTTAATACTCTTCCCTGGTTTTGTTTCTTATAAGGGAGTTTAAACAGGTATAGCATTGGGTAGCTAAAGGAGATTAACAAAGAAAGGGAAGGTTGTAGATATTCTTGATATACTTTACAATTTTGTTGAGGGCCTTATTTCAATTCACAGAGCAATAAAAGCTATATTATGACTGAAGTACTTTGTGGCTGTGTGCAGATGCCACTTAGAACTATAACTAGAACCCTTCACATATATCTTTTCATATTATTATATATATTACTTCATTTTGATTGATAGAAGTCTGTTGATACTACTTATTATTTGAAATTACTATAAGCATCATTTTGGTGAATTTTGATTACAGGCTAATTGTATTCTTAAGAATTTGCAACTGATTTCTTTACCTAAAACTGTTCTTTGATTTAATAGTAACCCTTGGGATTTTTCAGGTACGCAGGTTTTCTGAAGCATTCTTCTGTTTTGAACATCCAAGACAAGCAGCCCTTGCCTATCAAGAACTCCAGTAAGTAGCACAAAGCAGAAACTACTACAAGAATTATATTTATTTTGAATGGAACTTAGGTATTGCTGAGTCATTGTTTTTTTCACTAGCTTATGTAGGTTGGGAAATCTATGAGAAATCAAATCCAAAGAAAAATCTGCCTCACCAGTCAAGTCAGTCAAATGTATAAAAATCTGATGTGAAACTTCATTCTTTAGTTGAAAATTCATACCTGACCAATTATAATTTTCAGCTTCTTGGTGCTATAATTACTTGATATTTTTATGGATGTTGTGATCCTGATATTTTTCATAACAGCTAGAGCCTCTCATTTATGTATTTATCTCTTATAAATAAGCCATCACTAGCCTCCAGTGTCAAACCTGCATGTACCTTTAGTATTCAAAGGAAATACTGACTGTGTGATGATATGGTAATGTATTATATCTGCTAAATCATTTTTTAAAACACTTATATAAGCACCATACTAAGTGCTAGGGGTACAAATATAAGCAAGACAGTTCCTATCTCAAGGAGCTTACATTCTAAAAGAAAAACATTAAGAAGAATTAAAAGGGGTACATGCAAGTTAGCATTAGTCAGAAATTTCCAGAAAATGATTATGAAGACCTGGTTCCAGAAAAGAGAAAATTAAAGTTCATCTATCATAGCCCAAAATTCCAAAGGCAGAATCTGAAGTTGTATTGGAAGGAGGTGAGAAATGTGGCTGAAGATAAGGCAACTAACAAATCAAATAAGAGATTATTACATTTAGGAAACCTATGGAATATCCACTTCAGAATATCCAATAAGCATTTGATGATATTGTAGATCAAAGGAATAAAACTTTCCAGGCTACCCCACAAAACTCCCACTTCACCAGGACTAGATGAAAATGTAACTGGGAAAAGTCTAACAAAATAAATAAAAATATAATACAACATAGAAATGTTAATTTGTGTTTTTCTAAGTCAATATGTGGCCCACAGGGATTCTGACGCCATTGCTGTAGATTGTGTCATTTTCTTGTCAGTAGCCCTCAAAAGGCCATAAATTCCAAACACTTTAGTCTAGCTTTTTAGGATCTCCACAATCCAGACCAAACTTGCCCCTCCAGTTTCTCTTCCCTTCATTAATTTATGTTAATGTTATACTTTAGGCAAATGTAACTAACATATTTTGTGCTTTCCTACTTTTTCTCACACTGTTCCTTTTCACTACCATTTTTCTCTTTGGAGTCGAAGCAATTAGTACATTGTTTTAACTTATTAATACTAGTAACAAACAATGTACATGTTCCCTTTTGGTTTGTACTTCTATTGTATGCTTCACAATATTTTAGATAGGTCTAATTCTTTAAACCTACTTACATTTGTGAAATTTATATACTAAGATTAATAATGCTGACATAGATATATTGCAAAAATAATACAGAACAATAAACATAATAATAACTAGGACTTATGTAGTACTTTTAAGTTTATAAAATATTTTACAAGTAAAGCATTTTTTCTTTCTATTTTATTTATTTTTCATTTTATCTTCATAACCTTGGAGGTAAATATTATAGTTAGCACCCTTCCCTTGCATTTTACAAATGAGGAGACAGGCAGACAGCACTTGAGTGACTTGCCTTGCCTAGGACCACACTGCGAGTTAATCTGAGGCCATATTTGAATTCAAGTGTTCCTGACTCTAGATCCAACACTTTATCCACCATTAAATGTTTTACACCAGTTTATTATATCTATCTTCTTCATCCAAAGATTGAAGTATTTATTTTCCACATGAGGTTTTTAGTAAAGGAATATCACTGTACCAGCTCTGTTTCTTTATTGGTTTTTTACACATAAGATGAATAGCCTTTTACTTTAGCTAAGAGATAAAGGGGATCCTTAATCTAGCCCTGACCTATACTCCCCACTTTCCAAGGCGTTGTGCCATTAAGTTTTATGAAAATAACTCAATTACTTACATAAATTTTTTTTCTTGGGACCATGTAAAAATTAAAGACAAAAATTGAATTTGTTGGGTTTATATTACAGTACTAACTAATAGTTCATGTTTTTCAGTGCTCAGAGTCATCTACAGATGTGCACAGCTATCAAAAATACTTCATTCTGCAGCTCTCTTCCACCTCTTCCTATTGAATGTAGTGAACTTGATGGGGATCTCAATTCATTACCTATAATCTTTGAAGATAGGTATTTAGATTCTGTTACTGAAGGTAAGTATAACCAAACTAAAATGTATGTACAAGCTAGAAATGTTTTTTAAAATATTTTCATTCATAATGCACATAAAACTGTTCATTTTGAAGCATTTTTTCCTCTAGTTATATTTATTTTGAGGATATTTGAAATTTATGTGCAGAAAAAAAAAACATCTTAATCATTTGAGTTCTCTTGTTTTAAACCTGAATCTTTTTTTCTTTGGATAAAAGACTTAGATGCACCCTGGATGGGAATTCAGAATCTTCAGAGATCAGAGTCCAATAGAATGGATAAATATGAGACTGAAGAAAGCCCTGTAACTGGACTTTCTAACCCAGAGTTGAAAATCAGACCTGCTGATGCCTCCAATATATTGTATACAGAAGGTGAAAAGCAGCTCACAAAGTCTCTAAAAGGAAAAAATGAAGATTCAAATAAATCCAAGGTTAAGGTTACTAAACTGATGAGAACTATGAAAACTGAAAACACCAAAAGAGTAATAAAACAAAACTCTAAGGACTCTGTGGTTTTGGTAGGCTACAAATGTTTGAAAAATACAACATCAGAGGACCTCTTTAAATGCTCTGAAGGCAAGCCTTCACATAGCCAAAAGGAAGGTCTGGATCCCACAATAAGGGGATTTAATTATAAGACAAAGACCTGCACCAGACAGACAAGTCAAAAAGAAGTTGGCTTTTTGCCAGCTGACACAGACAGAACTGAACAAAGGCCTACAAAAATTGAAAATATACAGCCAAACCAATTTTCCTCTTTGAACTTTGGCAGCCTAAATCTTTGTGCAAATTTGTCCATTTCAGGTAAACTTGGTATCTCCCAGGACGATAATGACATTACACAAGTGGATCACAATCTGGCATCTGGAGGGCCATCGGACGTTTGCCATGATCATCAAACAACTGAATCAACAGGAGTTAGAACAATTGAAGTAAAACCAAGTAGTAAAGATCCTTTCAGGGGAGAGAAAGTAACTGTCACAGTAGGGTTATGGACAGAATCTCAACAAGATGAAATATTTTTTAATAATTCTCAGTTACCCAACTTTCAGTCTATAGAAGCTAGTGATAAATTTAAATCTGTAGGAGGATTAGTTTCTGAAAAGGAAATCGTACGAGAAACAAAGTGCCGATGTGTTGGAGATTCTTTAAGTAAATTAAAAAGTAATCCATCTGGCCTTTCTGCAAGAGAATATCATGTTGTAGTAAGTACAGATACAATTAAGTTACCAGATGTTAATGTTACGTATGCCTCCTCTAGATTTTCAGATTCAGGTGTTGAGAGTGAACCAAGTTCTTTTGCAACACATCCAAATCCTGATGTAATATTTGAAACCATACAAGAAAAAGGTGCTAATAACGAAAGAATGTATCCTCAGCCTTTGCTAAAACAAGATTCTAATATAAAAATTTCATTAGAAAGCCATTGTACAGAGAGCACAAGTGCTTTAAGTGAAATACAGTCATCTTTGACCTCCATAAATTCTTTACCTTCAGATGATGATGAATTGTCACCTGCTGAAAATTCTAAGAGATCTGTTGTACCTGAGTGCCATCTAAGTGATAGTAAAACTGTGTTAAATTTAGGAATGATTGATTTGCCAAAATATGATGATGACAAAAAGTCAAGTATTATTTTGCAGCAGCAGAGTGTTGTATTTTCAGGACTTCCATACACTGAGCCGATAGCTATAAATTCCTTATATTCAAACATAAGAGATTCATTTCAGGTGGTTGCTGCAGTTGAAGATACCTCTAGTAACCACAGTTCACAGAAAAATTTTAACATGGTGGGTAAGACCTCTCAAAGTCCTAATGAACCTTTTATCTCTACAGAGAAAGTGACTACACTAAATTCAGAACTTATTTATTTGGGAACCACTTGTGGTGTTACAGGTTCTTTTTCTAATAATGCAGAGTTTAGTGAAGCTAGACCTCATGAAGAAAAATTAGACCTCAAACAAATGGTTGCAGAATTACCAGTAGTTAAAAAGGAAACTCATACAGGTACAAATGACTTTTCATCAGCCAGCAGTACTGACATGGTAAAACAAGGGCTTGTGGAGAATTATTTTGGTTCTCAAAGTAGTACGGATATTTCTGATACATGTGCTATTGACCACAGCAATCCAGATAGCCCTCAGAAGGAAATTTCTGAAAAAGACATGATTAATCCTCAACAAGAGGAAGAGGAGGAAGAGCAGGATCAAGAAATGATTCAAAATGGGTATTATGAGGAAACAGACTCAGTTTTGGATGGAGCAATAAGTGCTCACTTGGAGAACAATCATGGGCTAGCAGAAGAGAAATTTCTCCAAGCTGAAAGAATAAACAGTGAATATTTGAGGGATGTTATAAATATGCCTGCTGTGTGTACTCCTGGTTGTTTGTCTTTCCCATCTGCACCAAGAGAGTCTCCTTGTAGTATTAAGTGTTCTTCTAAAAACAAATTTGACGCAATCACGAAACAACCAAGCAGCACTTCATACAGCTCTACTTCATCAATTTCCTGGTATGAAAATTCACCCAAACCTCAAATACAAGCGTAAGTAATAGACCAATAGTATATTTTTTTAAATTAAATACCTTTATGGAGCTACTTAAATGTGAACTATTGAAGGAAAGAGATTAGAGATCATAGTCATTGTGCATTTAGTAGTGCTTATTGAATTAATTGACAGTTCTCATGCATTAATCAGTTACCTCTTCTTAGACTTATAAAGAATTCATTTTCCAACCTTAGAATATTAACATATTTCTCATAAAAATAGATTTATTTCCAGAAATGGCCAGCAGACCTAAATATAATTTAAAACATTTTGTCTTTAGAGAAGAAAAATAAGTTGACAATAAAAAATAAAAGTATAATAGTTTAAATCCTGGAAAGTAGAAATTGTTACTAAATGCTGTGGAAATGCCACAAATTGTACTGAAGGAATGAAGAACTCTTTTGTATGCTAGTTGTGTATCTCTTAAGAGATATATCTGTTGTTCCCACAATTGTTAATTGTTATTTGCGTGATATAATCAAACCATTCCTAAGAATAAATGTTCCAGTGGTCATTTTATGGGTTGTATTCTTGTTTAAAACTATATTTTCACTGTACAAAACTAACAGCCTTTTCTACCTACTCTACTCTAGAGAGAAATCAGGTATTCTGAACAGAACTAAGGATTAAAGAAATTGTCTGCCATTGTAGTAACAAGGAAATGACGAGAAAGTTCCAAGATTACAGAATATATAGAACTATATAAGTTTATCATTGTGTGAATACTAGTTCCCTAACTTATAAAGTTGATTTAGAAAAACTGGGAAGGAGGATAAGGGAGACAAGTAGAACATTTGTGAAAATATATAATGATAAAATTTACAAATTCAAGACCAGGAAACCAGGCCAGCAGTTAAAGTAAAACATTTACTTTAACTATGTTCCTAGATGAGCTGATTTTTTTGCATTAGTAATATATTTTGCTATTTCATCAACAAAAACACCTTGAATAATAAAAAGAAGTAGTATTTTCATAGATAGCACTTTTAAGGTTTGCAAATCTCTATGCATCATATCTCATTTTATCTTCTCAGCAGCCTTGGGAGGTAGATGTTATTGTTAACTCCATTTTACAGATGAGGAAAGTGAGGCAGACATGAATTAAGTAACTTGCTTAGAGTCATACAACGTAGTATTGAAATAAAATGTTAACTTAGATCTTTCACATTCCAAGCTCTGTGTTACCTACCAAAGTGTGTTGTCCCATTTTGGTGTTTTGATTATCAGGAATGGATTAAAACTAAATATTCCTTATTCTTTGCTGTTATCAAGAGTTTTGAACTGTCTCCCTATCTTTGTATTGTATTGCACATAATAGAGTATAAATGTCTGTTGAATCAACAAATGACCAGAAGCCGTCCTGCATCTCTGTCATAACCAAGAAGCAAAAAATGCTTCATTCTATGAACACTTTGTGACAGTAAATGCAAGTTCATAAAATATTGTTATACTTTTAAAAATACTTAAATTATTAAGGAAACATTGGTGAGCTATATAGTCACCCACTTTCTGAGTACAAAAAAACTCATGGCAGTGAAGGTAGCCATAGCCTTCCATGAGATCCATCACTCTAGGTCATTCAGCAATCAAAATTCAAATCTTCCTTTTATTATTAGGTAATATTATTAGATAATAATTAATGCTTCTATAATTATAATCCAGAATTGTTTGTGGTTTTTAATTTGTTGATCAAGGATAAACATTAAATATATGATAAGGTTAGTGTTTACATTCCTTGAGAAATTGTTTTATCATACCTTTAACTGAGTTCTCACCACCAAATGCCCTTATCTTATAAGGTTTGTTCTCATCATTCATTGTTGTAAGGAAGATAGAAACAGTAGCTTAACATATTATATACTTTAACTGTGAGATTTGAAAAGCAGGTAAATACAACAAATAAGCTTTATTATACTGCATTTGTCTCTCCCAAACTTTCTTTTGAAGAAGAAGTGCATGGCCTCCTAGCATTATCCTTAATTTCCCATTTGCATTTACTGTATTAATTAGAATTAGAATTTTCCAAAAAGAAAAGGAAAATATTTAAAACTTAATATATAATTTCATTATTTTCTTAATTTCTAGCTTCACTTTGTTATTCCATAAACCCAGTGTATGCTAAAAATATAATACATTATTATTAGATATTAATTCATATATTTTGTTTCAGTTTTCTTCAGGCAAAGGAAGAATTAAGACAGCTTAAGCTACCTGGATTTATGTATAGTGATGTTCTTCAACTGGCTTCCTCAATACCTTATTTCAGCGTGGAAGAAGATGATGGCTCAGAAGATGGAATACATCTCATTGTCTGTGTCCATGGTTTAGATGGTATGTGCAATGATAATATTTGATAAAAACATTTAGTCCCATTAATGATGATGATGATGATAATCTTGTATTATTTGCTCTCTGAATTTGAACAAAAAGATTCTTAAATTGCTTAAGCAGATATAATACTGACATCTTTACAAAATCTTTTCAACCTGATAAAATCATGCTTACCATTTTATATAAATAGTAATATCACTGTTATTGGATATCATTGGAAAGGGATTTGTGAAAAACAAATCATTAACTGTTAGAGAGCATGGTAGATATAAATACTGAACTTGGAGTTAGGTAGAAAACCCAAATTCAAGCCTGCCACGTTCTGTCTCCATAGTTCTCCCTCTCTCTCTCTGGGTGTGGATGGCTCTTTCCGTCACAGGTCTATGGAATTGCTTTATATCACCTCATTGTTGAAAAGAGCCACGTCCATCAGAGTTGATCACCATATAATCTTTTTCTTGTGTACAATGTTCTCTTGCTTCTACTCACTTCACTTAGCATCAGCTCATGTAAGTCCAGGCCTTTCTGAAATCAGCTTGCTGATAATGAAAGTATGTTCTTTTAAAAATTTCTTTTGGAAAGAATAATCATAGCTTCCACTTACATGATCCTTTAAAGTTTGTAACATGCCTTACATCTATACTTCTATACTTCTTGCTTGATTCTTACAACAACCGGTGAATGAGGTATAGTTATTATCCCTATTTTATAGATGGAGAAACTGAGGCTGTGAGGTTTAAGGAGCTTACTAAATAAAAATCCTTTTGTATTCAGAACTTCCTGACTCAAAGCCTAAAACTCTTTGTACTATTCCAGGCTACTTTTGTCATTATTACTTCACCTCACTTCCAAAAGGAGGGTGACATAAATAATACTAGCTCCAGTATGTATTATGAAGTTGTTAATGATGATCTATATTAGTTAAAGTTCATATCCAGCTGACTTGCTATATATAACCAACAATAGCTACAAAACACAATTTTGTTGTATTATATGCTACCCTAACAGACAGACAAGTAGGAATAGCTAAGGAAATATACCCTTAAATTGAGAATGATGCCATTATATAACTCAAAACTACTCATTTGCTTACTGTTGATGGGCATCATCTGGATTTTGGATGTCAATTCTGAAGTGTTAAAAATTGAAGATACTTCAGATAACAGTCTGTTTGTTCACTGCTCAACACAGGCCATAAAATTACTTTCATAAACAAGAACAATGCAAGGATACTATGCTTTACATTTCCACTGCTTCTTTAAACTTGAATTTTTGTATTTCTAGGTAACAGTGCAGACCTTCGGTTAGTTAAAACATATATTGAACTTGGACTTCCTGGAGGAAGAATAGATTTTCTTATGTCTGAGAGGAATCAGGTATGACGTGACCTTTTTATAGGAAATCATATTAAAAGTATTCTTTTATAACTTCATTTCTATCTATTTGAAAACTCTTTTCTTAATTTCGTGAAATAAAGAATAAATGTGAAGCAGTTTTTTTATTTTTGACTTATATATTTTTTATTTTTATACTTCATTATATTTCTAAGCATTCTGCTTACATTTCTAGAGTTTATATACAGATGGGACTCATTAAACTTGTAATTCTGTCTTCTTATGCTAACTTTTTTGCTTTTACTTTAAGTGGAATGCCCTTCCCCCACCAAAAAAAAAAAAAGTTTTTTTGTTTTTTGGAAATGGAATGAGGGTTGTTGAACAATGTTAAAAAGAGAATGCTAAAGAGCATTGCATTTGAATCAGAGGACCAGGCTTCTAATCCTGGTTTTTCTGCTTATTACTTTTGTGATGTCAGAGCTTAATTAACCTCTTTAGTCTTCAGTTTTCTCAGTTATAAAATGAAATGGTTGGACAAGAAAATCTCTTAAATCCCTTCCCTCAGTCTTCTGATCTCATGATATGGTTTCACCAAAAACCAGTCTTACTAATTGGGCCATAATGTAAAGTCATTAGTGCTTTCTTCAAACAAAAACAATGAAGCAAAGAGACATGATTTTAATATGTACATTAAGGTGAATATTAATATTTAGCTAAAAGTTGCTATACATTTAAAATTATTTAAAGTTTACATATAACTGATTTATATATCTTGCTTTTCTTTAGAATGACACCTTTGCTGATTTTGATAGCATGACTGATCGCCTTCTTGATGAGATAATACAGTATATTCAGATTTATAGTTTAACAATTTCAAAAATCAGGTAACTAAAATTGTGCTTACTTGTTTAATATTTTTACAAATTATGTAAAAACATCAGTTTCATAATTATTTTGTCCTTAGCTATAACATAGAATAGCTTAAAAATGAAACTAAACTATTTGAGAGTAGATAAAATGCCATAAAAATAGTTGCATACAAACAAGAAAACGGGAAAAAGAAAATTAGGGCATCCAAGTTTCCATGGCTGACAGTTGCTCTTCTGGGTTTAAATTCTTCAGTGCCATCAGTTCTCCTTCAAAGGAAGAATTGTTTGTTATTAATATAAATATTTGTTTTTATACAGGACTTTTGTTCTAACACAGCAGGGACTGAACAAAAAGATAAATGTCCCTGCTTCAAAAGACATGAAGAAAGGAGAAGCTAACTGTTTCTACCTAGTTAGTTTCAATTCAACTCAATTCACTAAGCACACTTACTGTGTATACAACATTGTGCTAGAGATTCAAAGATAAAAACTTCTTTAGGAGCTCAGATCATATTTTGAGTGTTTATGGCTAGAGATGGGAAAGGGAAATACACACACACACACACATACAATCAGCAACATTATGTGCACTTACTATTACAGCAACCACTGTGCCATAAAGATTGTTTTTTTGTTTTGTTTTTAAATTGCCCCTGCCCTAAAGATCTCACAAAAGGGGAAGATAACTATCCCAGAAGGGAAGACACTGGTAGCTGGGGGAACTGGGAAAAGCTTCTTCCAAATAGTGATACAAATAAGTAGAAAGTATATGCAGTTATTTATGACAAACACACTAATAGTTAGAGTAGGTGAAGATTTTATACAGGAGGTGGAACTTTAGACTTGAAGAGTTCTAGAGATTTCAAGAAGTGGAGATGAGAGAGAGAATATTCCAGACTTAGGGAGAGGAGGGTATACAAAGGAACAGAGATGTGGAATATCATGTACAAAATAAGAAATACACCAGTTTAGTTAGAATATAAAAGAGAGAGTGATGTGAGGTAAAATTGAGAAGTCAGAGTCTGATTCTAAAAAAAACTTTAAATACAAAGTAATTTTTGATTTATATTGGAGACATTAAGGAGCTGCTGAAACTTCTTGATCATAGGAATGACATGATAAGGTCTTTATGTTCAAAACACCAATTTAGTAGCTATGTGAAAGATAGATTTGAGAAAAGGACTAGAAATTCAAGACAAGAGTTAATGAAAGCTGAGCTAGTGAATGGAGAAAAGGGAGCAAGAGATGATGTCAGTGTCAAAAAACAAAGATGAGTACAAATACCTTTCTAAAGAAAATATAAATGGTATTTTAGTTTTATTAGTATCAATCCTATATCTGGATTTCACCAGATAATCAGTTTCAGTTGATGACACAGATAAATCTGGTTTTCTGGGTCATAGCTATCTTTTTTTTTTCCTAAAACATTGCCATTTTTTGAGAGAGAATTGTAGCTCAAAGCAACTCAGCTGCTTTGATACTACTATGGAAGTATGTAGCTATTTGTGACACAATGTATTCATACCTTCCATCCCTTAAAGAATTCACCACCATTATACCTACAGTCCTGCTTAAACTTCACTATGAATTCCAGAGCCCGAGTCATGTAAAATAACTTCCTCAAAAAGTTAGGGAACACCTAGCTAAATAAGTGTTAACTGGATTAGAGCTTCTTAAATTCTTAATCTGATAATTGAAGTTGAAAGAAAAGCAAAATTCTTACAGCAATGTTTAGTTAAAGGAGCCTTTAGCTTGAAACATTCTCACTGTAATATCTCTCAAATGCTGAATAATGCCTTTAGTAGAGGAGAATATTTCAGCACATGACAGAATTCCTTGCATAAATGTTTTATCCATCCATACTTTTGTCCTTGAAAATTTTTAATTCTCTGAGAAAAGGGAGTTTCTTAGGTTACTTTTAAATTATGTAATTTAAATTATATAATAAAATACTTTTATTTTATACTTTACAATATAATATTTTAATTAAATAATTTTGTATTCATATTAGTATGACCAACTTAATAAATCTGTTATTATATTAACAAGTTTTCATAGATTCTCATAGGTCTCTGGTTTAGTTTTCCTTCAAAGGGAAGTAAATGCCCAAAGAGTTCTCCTAAATTTTATCAAATTTTGCTAAATAGGTACAATAGATAAAACATTAATCATTGAATTATTATTTAAATAATAACAAAATGAAACATGTTTCGACTTTTTATTGTAGAAACTAACTTGTATTTTACCAGTGCTTTGTAAACATTATTTGTATTTTAAGTTTTACAGTCTTTACATTTCAAATTATTGATTAAAAAGTTGAAAGAAGGGTAAATATTTCCACATTAAACATTTGTACACACATAACTTTTTACTATGCTGGCTATTATGTAGGTAATTGTGGCTTAATAATTTCTGTATAGGCTTAGCTTTATTTTATTTTGGTTTTTCCACCCACTAGCAAAATTATAAACTATTCAATTCAGTGTTAGCTTTAAAATATTTTCTTGGCAATTTCAATCCTAATTTTAAAAGACATCTATTTACAGAGCCTCTAGAGCACAGAAAACAAAATTATTTAAATTTTGGATTATTAAAGAAGTGATCACTACTATTTTCAAATGGTAATAGGAATTAGCAAATACTATTTGGCATCAGAAAAGTCAGTTAACCCTTCAAGCTCTCAATTTCAGTATCTGTGAAATAACAAAATTCAACTAAAACTGAATAGATTTGAAGACGATGTAATTTTTTTCTTTAAGCTTTATTGGACATTCCTTGGGCAACTTAATTATCCGTTCAGTGCTTACGCGGCCTAGGTTTAAATATTACCTCAACAAACTTCATACCTTTCTATCTCTATCTGGACCACACCTTGGTACCCTCTACAACAGTAGTGCTCTTGTGAATACAGGTAAAAATTTTGTCATTTTGAATTTTTTTGAATCTTTTGGCTAAAGAGATAGTTGAATAAGAATTAGGTATTTTTAGTGTTCATATGTTAATAAATGAGAATTCATTGTTCCTATGTGCCTAAACCAGAAAAACCAACTCATTTTCTGTTTTACTCTTTCATTTCCCCCCAAATTATATGTAATAAACCAAAAAAATTATTTGAGAAAAGATTTTTCTCATTCATTTGGTATTTGTCAAAATTCACATTTGACCCTTTGTTACATTGCACTAATTCTTCTAAATATTTTTTATTAAAAGTGAGTCATAGAAAAAAAAAATGTATTTAGCTAAGAATATTCTTTTTCATAGTATAAAAGTCTTGATCCCACCATAAAATATTTTTAATTGAAATGGAGTTAAGAGTTTCATATGAGAATTGAACATCTTAGATTCTTTTAAATGGTTTCTGGGTGAAATTAGGGTGTAAGAGAATTTGATTTTACCAGATATTCCTTTAGAAAGAAGGGATTTTCTGTAATTTTCTATTTCTTAGATTAAATCTTTGTTTATGGACAAATTCTTTGGCTTTCTGGTTTCTTTGATATGCAAACCATGCAGTTTTCTTTCCCTTACTTAAAATTTTGGTGGCAAAGTATTAACATTTAACTTTTAAATATTTCTAGTAAAGTAGAATGGGATAGAAAAAAAATAAAATCTATACATAATCTAAACCACAGTGCAGAGGGATAGGATGCAATAGTTTGAATTTCTTCAATAAATCTTTTCCCAACAATTCTTATGAGTATAAAGTTAATTGTTTTTTGAGTTTTATCTTTTTTTTTACATTGATGAGTAGAGAATCTACAGACTCACAAATGTAATAAACAAAGACAAAGCAGTAGATGGCAATGAATTTTTAGTGATCTGAGAATGAGAATTTATTTTAAAGGAGCGATACAAATATAGAGAACTGATGTATAAAAAAATTAGCATAAGTATAGAGTGTAAATTACCTAAATAAATTATCAGTAATCAGAAAAATGGTTACTTGGTCACCTCAAATGAATGCTTTGACTAATCATCTGTAGATTGAAATTATATATCCACATTTTCATTTTCCAGTGTATTTAAGATCTGTTTTATTTCATTTCTTTCCATGACTAATCAAATAGTTTCTGACCAACTTCTCAGTATTTTTTCCTTCATATTATCTTGCTAATATAACTACCATAATGAGCTGGTTTTCTGTTAATCTACTTAATCCAATTTTTTGTCTTTTTTTAATGTACTTTAAAGATAAGAATGTTAAAGTGTTCTATAGACTAATGGAAAAACTAGCAATTTTGTGGATTTTTTTTAAACTAAAGCATGTGCTTATCAATAACTTTGGATGTAATTATCATTATATTTTAGATTTATACTAATATATTATTTGTAACTCTCCAGGTCTCTGGTTTATGCAAAAATGGAAAAAGTCAGGTTCTTTATTACAACTGACATGTCGAGATCATTCAGACCCCAGACAAACTTTCTTATACAAACTCAGTAAGAAAACAGGCAAGTATAAAGTAATAATTTTCAAAACTCTATGTTCATAACAGTACATTTATTACAAACAAATACTTAGATGGATTACTTTTATAAGCAAGTTATAGTTCAAAATAGACTGGTTACCTTTAAAAAAAAAATCATGTCAGACTAGTGTAATTTCTTTAGTAATCAGTAATAATACTTTATACTTGGATAGTGCTTTAAAAGTTCACAAAATGCTTTGTATGCATAATCTCATGTGCTCCTTAAATCATTTGCAAAATGGATGGATTATATTAGATAATTTCTGAAGTCCCTATAAGGTAATCAGGGTCATTGGTGGTATCTTTATAAGAATTTAATCTTTAGAGAGGTTAAGTGACTTACTTCTGGTTTCTTGAATCTTGGTCCAGTGTGCTTTCTATTGTATTTCATTGACTATAGAAATTTCTCTTTTTGTTTCAGTTTTTATCATATGCTTCTATCTTGCCTTTATGGGAAAGCACCATTAAAAGTTGCTGCTTGTTCATTATTAGTCTTGAATTTGGGGCTACTTTATGTCATCATTATTATGGAATCAATTCAGATATCATTATGACTCCAGAGGACTGATTAATTTTTTAAATAAATTCATAGTTTCAAGTGTCACATCTAATCATTCTTTTAAATTGAGTTTCTGCAATTGTCCATACTCTTCATTCTCTACTACCTTCCTCTATCCACTTAGTACTTTACTTAATTTACTCTGAAATGTTAGATGGGAGTCTGTTCAATAAATAGTCACACATTGATTAATCTGAAAGTCAAACTAATTTAGCCTCCTCTAGTATCTCATTCTAAGAAAAGTTTCAAAGGACTTCAGGGAAGAGAAAATAGGTATAATAATTTCCAGGATATGGATTTTAATTTTTATATCAGATATCAGAATTTATTTAGGAAATCATCTATTTGAGTGGGGCCTTTTTTTTCCCTAGCACTCATTTTAAAGGTTTGTTTTGATACCATATACAATTATAGTAATGAAATTGATTTTTAAACACTCTGAAATGTATGACCACAAATGAGGATCCTATCAAGTTACTCCTCTGGAAAGCCATATAATTGTTTAAAATATTATAACTGTGCCTCATCATATTCTTGAAATTCTTTTTGAAGTTTTCTTCAGAGACAGTTTGTGAGCCACACATATAACATACCATTTTATACTCACAGAACACTCTCCTTTGGTCTGATACCTTTTTCTGTCTCCCTCCCTCTTTCCTTTTATTCCTGCTTTGCCCCCTCCCTCCCTCTGCTTGAGCAACAGCCCAAGAACCCCCAGGGAGGGGCTGTGCTGGTGCTGGCTGGGACCCAAGAGACCCTCAGGGAGAGAGGCTCTGCAGGGCAGGGAGAGAGACTGGGGGCCAAGGAGAGCCTTACGTGGCATACGTCAGGAAGCAGATTGATATAAGTGCATTTGTGTGCTACGTGCCTGCAGTAAGTACTGTAAGTTGATACAATGGATGTGATTTATGGCTGAGCACTGGAAATTGAATCACCATCAGTCAAAGACTGACTGTACGAAAACACTGTTTTTATTAAGATTGACTCTTACATTGACAGGAACTGGTGAATATATCTGTGATGCATATTTTTCAATTAATGAACCTATTTGAAACCAGATCAGCAGAGCAGTACAACTTTTGACCATAGAACGCAAATTGAGGGACAGTAGTTGTCAGTTATATTGCTATTTTCATAAACTATTTTTAGTGTCATGTAGCTAACCATCCACAAATGTTTGAAAATAAAGTAATTATTGTAAGATGTTTTAATTGCAATTAGTAATGGGAAATTTACATACTACGTTTCTTTCAGTTTGAGATTTGAAAACAAGTCCCAGAGAGCCTTGTTCTTTTCTGGATCATGCTGCTTCCTTTGTTTCATGTCAAGATGAAAGTGGATTCTATTTTGAATTATATTGTAAGCACCAGGAATATCTTTAAGGCTTAAGCAGTTAGCCTCACCAGTATTTCTTTACAACTCTTACTGCTGCTGTTGTTAAAAAAACAGTAATAATGATAACATTTATATAGCACTTTTAGGTTTGCAAATAATATTTGCAAATATCATAAATATTATCTGTTTTTATCCTTATAATAACCCTGGGAGGTAACTACTATTTTATCTTCATTTTATAGATGGAAAGAGAGTAAGTTACTTGGCCAGAATCACACATCTTGTAAATCCATCTAAAATTGGACTTGAACTCATGTCTTCCTGACTCCAGGTCCACCACATTAATTACTGTACCATCTAGATTACCTAAATTATTCTTAGTCATATAGTGATCTAGCATTTCCAAACACTATTTACATAAAGGTGTAAGAGGAGGGGGCCTAATATGTGTTATATATGTGTTTCTGTGTGTGATATGCATATATACGTGTGATTTATGTGTGTATATATAATTTTTAAATAAATAAATTTTATTGGTATCTTTTGTTTTTAATCTTAAATTTTCCTCCATATCTGTCCCCTTTGCCCTTCCTATACAGCCATCTCTTACAACAGTTTTTATTTTAGAGAGAAAAAATATCAAAACCAGGCAGTGTATAGGAAAATGTGTTTATTGTTTTCTTGGATCTACTAACTTCACTTTATATCAGTTAACTTAAGTCTTTTTATACTTCTCTGTATTCATTATTTTTTATAACATGATAATATTCCATTATATTCATAACCACCATTTGTTTAATCATTTCCCCATTCATTGGGTGTCTGCTTTGTTTCTAGTTCTTTGTTACCATAAAAACCATGCTACTACATCTATAATTAATATAAAAATGTTATTTTTTATCTTATCAGTCCCTTCTGTGAGGGATATGGTTGGTAGTAAGGTCTTTGGACCAAAGAGTATAGATATCTGTTTATTTGCTTAATTCCAAATTGCTTTTCAGAATGATGATTGTAAGTAATTCACATCCCTACCAGTAGTGTATTAGTCGACCAGTTCTTTCACAACTTCTCCAACATTGACTAATAGTGTTATATGTATACAAAAATTTATTAAGCACTTATTGTGTTCTAGGTTCTGTACTAAGACTAGTAAAATATAAAATCAGTTCATAACTGAAGAATATAACATAAACATAAATCAAACAGTACCATAGCATTTTAGATCGCCAGAAAAGAAAAAAATTTCAAAATAAGTATGTGTATAATCTTTCTTGTCTTTTATTTTTATCTCTCTACTCAGCCTTTTTTTAAATCCATAAATTCCTATGATTCCCTATTGATTATTAATTGATTATATTACTATATAATTCCCTATTAAGTTTGCCCATTACTTTGCTAAGAGTCATGAAATCTGAAATTTCCTGGATTTGAGGCTTTAGAACACAGCCAGTCTCCTATTTCTGGTAGACACCTGGAATACCTGTCTAATACAGGTATAAAGTCTCCCCTGTCCTTTTTCCTCCTGAGTAAAGATTTCTCTTTGAACTTCTGAGATGAATTACAAATTTAAGAGATTGTTCACATTACAAATATTATAGAATAGGTTAATCATACCATATGAAAAGAGCAAACATTTTACTTAATATTATCTATAAAATCTTATCCTTTTTTTTTTTGGTTGTCACATTTCCTATATTTAGCATTTACTCTTCATGTCTATTTTGGCTAAAATGTCTCAATAAATTTAGTAATACTTTTGAATGAATTTGTATTTAATTAATTTAGAATAATATTTATATTTTTTGATCCATACTTATAAGCTCCTTCTGAAGATGAACAGCTTTTTAAAGAGTTTACAGTCTATAAACCTTATACTCTAGGTATGGTTTTTTTTGTATGAGGGCTTCCCCAACAAGATAGAGTGAAAAGGTGCTGTTAGATTTAATTCCCTCTTACCACCTTAAAACAAGAAATGCACCAGATAATATAACAAAAATATCAAGATAATTCTTATCAGAAAAAACTGCAGAAAGCCACATTGCAAACTTACCACACCTAATTGTGTCCAATTCTTTCCATGCACAACCCAAAGAATAATTTCCTGTCTCAAATTTTGTTTGGCTAGAGAAGTATTAAACATTAGTTCTTAGGCTCTTCACTTAGCAAAATCCCAGCTACATGTTGAGGCCTCACTTCCTTAATAGATTGAAGTTCATATATTCAATCAAGAGATAGAAGAGATTTGTTAACTGGCTCAGAAGAACAGGACTTAGGACAGTCTAGTATGTTAGGGAGGGGAATTAGTGTCTGCAAGAAGGTCAAGTGAAGAATATTATGTCTAGTTAAAGATACCTCTTAGTCTTGATATAGCCAGATGTCCCAACCAGGTAACAGATGAGGTCACAGAATTTGTAAATTTAAGTGGTGAAAAGAAACTAGGGATGGGGTTCATTAGTGTGGGAGGAAATCAATAGGCCCTTGTAGCAACCGCATTTAGTATGGGAGGAAAAGTGTTTCTATTAACATCATTTATAAGGAAAACTTCACTTAAAAACCAGCAGAAGGAATGATGAAGAAAAACAATTAGAAAAGGAGCCAATACAATGTATAAGTACTATGGATAGAAGAAAATCCCTTAGGAAAGAGAAGGTAATACAATAAATGCTACATGGTGGCCCCCAAATTAAAATGGAGTAAGAACCTCCAGAATAATTCAGAAGAACAATTATGTAATTAAAAGAAGGAATAAGGTTAAAAGTCAGGGCAGAAATTAAAGTTCTCAAGGAAGAAACTAAATAAAACAAGAAGAAGAATTTGAAACAATTGACTTTATAGATTCCCAGAAGAGGAGAATGGCAGAACTGAAATTCAAAAATGCAAATATTTGGACAAAATTAAAACTAGAAAATTCGATGAAATCTAATGTCCAATAATAATTGTCCAAAAAACGAATCTGAGTTAAACTTTAAATTTAATTCAAGTGGGGCAGCTAGGTGGCACAGTGGATAGAGCACCAGCCCTGAAGTCAGGAGGACCTGAGTTCAAATCTGGTCTCAGACACTTAACATTCCCTAGCTGTGTGACTTTGGGCAAGTCACTTAACCCCAATTGCCTCAGCAAAAAGGAAAAAAAAAAAAATTTAATTCAAGTACTACCAAACACAACTTAAATTTAAATACTACTCAAAAGGGGGACAACTCTTTTGACAAGTAAACAAACTTTTTTAGAGGATAATAAGCCAAAGAGATTGGTTTTAAAGGTAGAATGCAAAGAGATAAGGATTAAAAATTTTCTGGAAGTACCACATTCAAAAAATCATATGGGAAAATTTTCCAGAAGTAGCATTTCTTTCTATTTTGCTCTTGACATCGGAATCCTTTTTTGACTCTTGACTTGACTCAACTCTAGAGTTCTTTCTTCTACCATCTATGGAGTAACTTCTCACCTTGGAACTCCATTCTTTCCTGTACCCCCACCTTGAAAGTTCAATTCCTGGTACTCCCTGTGAGTATCTTTTCTCCTGCCTACCTACCCCCTCACTCACTTTTCAGCTTTCTTTTACATGTTGTGTTCCCCATTAAAATGTAAATTCCTTGAGGGCAAGACTATCTTCCTTTTTAAACTGTATTTCCAGGGTTAAGATAGTACCTGGCAAATAGTAAGCCCTTAACATGGTTTGTTGCCTTGACTGGCAGGAAAAGGAATAATGGAGAGACATTTCAAACTACCAACAGAAAGCTTCTAAGTTGAATTCACTGAGAAATATCGTGGTCAAGTTTGGTCATACTGTCAGTCATACTAGCAACAAAAAGAAAATCACATACTAAGGCCAGATCATTCATACTACTCCTTAAGGAGATATCAAAGGGGAAATTAGAATATCATTTCTACAAAAGCAAAGATTACTTTGTAGCCCCAAAAAAAACATTCCACAAAATAAACTTTGATTTTCATTGAAAAAAGAGTTGGACTTTTCAGCAAAATTCAAATTAATGCTTCAAAAGAAATCAGAACAGTCATAATTATGGGGAAATTCAAATACGCATATGAACTGTTTGAGCATGGAGAAAATAGAACCAGTAGAATGATACGTGTATATGTATATATGTATATGCCATACACATATATTGACTATAATTATGTAAATGAAGACCATTCTTGAAGACAAAAGAAATCAATCAACAAGCACCTTTTAAGTATCAAGTGTATGTCAGGCACTGTGCTAATCACAGTCCAGAAAGGTTTCATATAGAAAGTGGTACTTTACTCTTGAAGGAATACAACAAAATCAGACCAATGAAGAATGGTAATGGTTTCAGGTGATCTATATGCTTTCTTTTTATAAAGTTGCTTGATTATGGGTGCCTGAAATAAAGTAAGGGCTCAAGATGCTGATTGGATAAGAAGTAATGTAGGCTTCTTCAAGTCACAGTCAATATATTTTAAGTTTTTGCTCAAGTTTTGTTGTAGGAGAGGGTACTCTGTAGTTGTGAGGATTGTTATAAATATTTTTTTTTGTTTTAAAGCTAGGAGGTTGGACAGGAAAAAAGAAACTAGTTACTGTGACTTGGGCAAGTCATTTATTTTTTTCTTGACCTCAGTTTCTTTTCTCTAAAATTAAGAGAATTGTACTATATGATCTCTTAAATTCTCCAACTCTAATTAAAGTTCTACTATTCTATGAAACTACTTATCAAACACTATCCTAGTAAGAGTTCCATTACCATAAGCCAGAAGAAAAAAATGAGGAAAAAAGACAAGAAATGTATAAGTACATAAGAGAAATAAGCTCCTCAAACAGAAGTAAAATATCTTTAAAATTCCTCTAGCATTTTTTGTTTCTTAACTGCATTTTCAGTTTTCCTTGAAATGTATTCCTTATGAGCTATCTTTTCTATCATAACTATATTTTTATTTGCTACATACATGTGTCTTATCTTTTTTGCCATATTGTAAACTCTCTGATATTAGGAACTTAATTATTTTTTTATTTCCCCTCAGCATCATCCATAGTGCTTTCGTTGTTTTTGCTCAGTTGTGTCCAACTCTTAATGAATCTATTTGGGACTTTCTTTTCAAAGAAAGATACTGGAGTACTTCTAGCTCATTTTACAGATAAGGAACTGAGGTAGTTAAGTAACTTTCCTAGGGTCACACAGCTAGTGTCTAAGGCCGGATTTGAACTCATGAAGATGAGTTTTCTGATTCTAAACCCGATGTTCTATCTATTGTGTCACCTACCCACTCTGTTATCGAGTAGTTATTGAATAATTGTTTAATATTGGACTATAAGTTTTTTGATGGCAAGATTTATCTTCTTTTTTTATATCTTTCATAGCATCTCGTTCCTTCACATTGTGGGTTTTTACTACATATATGTTTAATGAATAACAAAACAATAATTATAAAATTAGGTGGACAAACAACCAAGATCACATGGGAAATTGATGGTCCTATACATTGACTGTCTGAAATAGTCCACTGTCATATTGAAATTTACCCCAAATCTCATTTTCTTTGGCCTTAAATTTGAAAAATTAGATTAAATATTGAAACAGATTAGCTACTGCCAATATTGGAGAAATTCAGACCACAAATCTACACTATGACAAGGATTATTTCTGCCATGCTTAAATCAGGAAAATTTCCAGTGAACAGAAATAAAAGGGGAAAAAAGGAAAAGATTCTGATAAAAGCTAGTTTAAATCTAAGGGGAAATAACTATAATTTCAGTTTAAAGTTGAATACTAAAAACAAAATGAACTACCTAAAAATCAAGTCATTGTTCAGAATTTCACAAATAAAAGTCACTATTTTAAGAATCCCTAAAACAAACAACTGAGAATCTGTTTTCCAGCTGCAGAGATCTGACAAAGTATAGTTATTAAGGAATCCTACTGTGCTATAGTAGCACAGGATAAATGTTTTTTAAGCAAATGTATCCATAAGTACATATCATAAAGCTATTCAGTAAAAGATATTGCTTTTGATTTGTAAACATTTTATATTCTTATATATTTTGGTTTTGAAAAAATGGAAGACTTAGGAGGAACTGAAGCTATTTTTGTTGGTTTAATAGAGAATCTGATGTTTTGTAACAAGTAAAGGTTAAGGACTATTTTGTCTTCTTTGGAATGTTGATCAGCTAAGCATCTTAACCATCTTCATTATGAACACTCTAGTTAATGCCTGTTTCAGTTTATTTTAAAACTGTAAGAAATCTTGAGCCCAAGGACCTACAACAAATGTTCAGTCATAAACATTAAAGATAGAATGTTAACATAACATAACTATAGCAAAGATTGTTACTGTTTTGTTTAGTAGTGTACAACTCTTCATGACCTCATGGACCCATGCCAGTGCTATTCATGGGTTTTTATTGGCAAAGATACTGAAGTAGTTTGTCATCTCCTTCTCCAGTGGATTAAGGCAAACTGAGGTTAAGCGACTTGTCCAGGTCCTATAGTTAGTAATTGTCTGAGACCTAATTTGAACTCATCTTCCTGACTGCAGGCTCAGCACTCTATCCACAGAGCCTCCTACCTGCAAAACCATAGTATTCAATAATTCGTAGAAAACCTTTTAAAACTAAGGATGATCATTACCCAATAGATAAATGCTCAAAGGATAATTTGAGCAAAAGAAGAATTGCAAATTAACTGTCATATGAAAGAATGAGTTGTCACTAATAAGAGAAATTCATATCAAAACAAGTTAAGATTTTAGTTCATACTGAACAAATTGGCAAAGACAAGATTGTGAAATAGTCTGTGTTAAAGAAGTTGTGGAAAGATAAGCACGCTAATTGATTTTTAGTAAGGGTATGAATTAGTACAATTTTTCTCTGGAAAGTAGTTTGGAATTATGCAAATAAAATGGCAAAGCTATCCATATGTTTTAACCCCTAGATATTCCACTGTTAGGCATATCCTCCATTGATAAAAAGGAAAGCCCCATATCTATCAAAATATAGCAGTGATCTTTGTGATGGCAAGGAATTGCCCGTCAGTTGGGGAAACTGCTAAACAAACTATTATATAAATGTGATGGACTATTGCTGTGCTCTAAGAAATGAAAAATGTGATGACTATAGAGCATCATGAAAAGGCTATGTTAATTAATGCAAACTGAAGCAAGCAGAGCTAAGAAAACAATGTACACAACAATCATAACAATTCAAGGGGGGAGGGGTTAAAGGGGGAAAGGGGGAGAGAATAACCACAAAACAATTGAAGATGAATGTTGCAAAATTACAAAGCTACACATTCCAAGTAAGATACATGCTATTTCCCTCCACTCTTCTGCAAAACTGGGATAGAGGTAGGGGAAAAGGAGGGCAATGGGTTCAGAAGTATGGAACATTGCATCCATGATCAGATTGAGTTGTTTTTGTTTGTTTCCAATACAATTGATTGGTTTTGCTGAATTTTTTTCTTTTTTAAAAAAAAATTCTTTGGTATAAAGGATGAATATATGGAAGGAGAAAAGGAAAGAAATTTTTCTTAAGTGTGAGAAGAAGCAAGGAAAAAGGGGGGTTATAATAATTGAAAAAAGCGATCAAAATATCAATACCTGTAGTCTTAGGAAAGAATGAAAATAGATAAGGATCCCTATCTTCCATAATCCTGAGATAGTAGAATATACATAGCATTGATCTGGAGCAGCTGAATCGATTTCCATGGCTTATCACTGCTACAAACTTTAGAGACCTAAGAGTGAAGAGGACCAGGAATTTGGATCACTCAACATCTTATAATAGGAACAGACAGTTCACAAGAATTCAGGTTTCTAGCCTCACTTCAGAATGACAGGGAAAGGAACTCAACCAGCCAATCAACCAAAAAACATTGATTTAATACCTGGGAATAATACGATCAGTTGTATACTTAGGCAGTTCAACTTCTGTCAGATGGATGATGAATGGATTAGTCTGGGGAAAGATTTGAGCCAGGAAGAAAATAACATATATGTATGTAACTACATAGAAAATAAATTCAAGATAGTTGGTAGAGAGATTCTCTTTAGGAAGCTATTGCAGTCATCTAGAAAAGAGGTAATGAGAGCTCAGATGAGTAGAAAGGGGGATGAATACAAGAATGTGGAGATAGACATGAGTTAATTACATATGTGGGTTAAGATTGAAGATAACATCAAAGGTGCAAATAGATGATTGGAAGTATGGTGGTGTCTTAGGAAGAAATAGAAAAATTGAGGAGGTAAATTTTGAGGAAAAGATAATGAAATCTATTGGTTATATGTTCAATTTGAAATCTCTGTAATACATGCAGTTTGAAAGGTCCAAAAAAAGCAGCTGACAGTGTGATTACTAGTGATCTCTAATTTAGGTCCTACCTTTGATTTCCTGAGGCTTAGGGTTTCTAGTGGTTCTTATTAAGTGACTAAATGCCTTGCAATCTGATTTTTGATCCTTCTACTAAAACTGCTGTCCAAGGTTTTTCCAACAATTTCTTAGTTTTATTCTTAAGAGATCTCTAAAAGATTATGGAAAGAACATCATATCTTGATTTTATTTAACAATAATAAAGAGTTAGTCATTGAATCTACATGCCCTAATCCATTTATCAATCAAGCTTTTATTAAACATCTAATATTTGTGCTAAGCAGTATATAAGTTATATAGCCTCTGTCCTTAAAGAGCTTACATTTTCTGGGGAGATCTAGAACACCAGGAAATGGTGACCAAAAAGGTTTTTTGTTTGTTTGTTTGTTTGTTTGTTTGTTTTAATGTAAGCAATCACAGGATGGAACTATCTATCAGTGTATTGACAGACCCTTTCCAATAGCAATAAAAACATGCTTGATTATTTCCTGAGTAAGAAGTGAAAAACTAGGTGAAGGATAGAGAAAGACTGAGTCATTTAGAGAAGTTTAGAAGAGGGTAGATAGCAAGATGTCCATGCTCACTAAGCCTTGGTCTCTGGTGAATAATTGGATGGGATTACTTAGTGGCAAAAGTTCTGACTTCAGAGCTATCAATTCAGATCTTTACTATCACTTAATAACTGTTTGATCTTGGGCAAGACTTCAATTCTTTATTTGTATAATTGGGGGTTTGGATTCAGACCTGTGAGAGTCCTTTCCAAATCTATACCTATGATTCCATGATCTGAAACTAGCTAGATATGAACATAATAATATGGTGAGCATTTAAGAATTACTTTATAATACAAAAATCTTAATATTTTGATCAATTTTCTCTATTCTTCAACTAACCTCAAATCTACAATTAACAATTTAGTATCCTTTACAGAATACAGTTTTCTCTTTAAACAAATCAGGAGAATTCTCAGAAAAATCTCAACTTTACCAAGTCATAGACTGCATATCTGACTACAAGCTCAATATATGAATGGGGAAAATTGGAGAAAACAGATAGTGACTAGTTTCCAACTTAAGAAAATTAAATATACTCCAGTTACCATGTAGTTAAATACTTGCCTCCCTTTTAGGGCATTAGCACAAAATGAGACAATATTGTGCTGGAACAGTCAAAGCAATTAATTCTCCAATAAATTTAACAAGCATGCTGATAATCTTTACATTCATTACTTCCTCTTCTTCAGCACCCTACTAACTTCATTTATCCTTTTCTTTAGCACAATGTAAATATTTTATTTAATATATATTAATAAATTAAATACTTAAGGCATATTTCAAATATGCACCCCAAATATTTTTCTAATATTTCTCTGTCCTGGAGTCTAAACAGCAATACAAGTTCAAATCTGGCCTCAGACACTTATTAACTGTGTGACCCTAGACAAGTCACTTAACTGTATTGGCCTCAGTTTCTTCATCTATAAAGTGAGCTAAAGAAGGAACTGGCAAACTACTGCAGTATCTTTGCCACGAAAATCCCAAATGGGGTCATGAAGAATCAGATGCAACCAAAACACCTGAACAATAATTACAATAATTCATTTAAGACTCAGTATTCACATCCTAAGGTCTAAACACTATGTTTGATGAATTAAGGGAATGCTAATAAAGGGAATGCTAATAAATGAAGTAATATTTGATTTTATTATAATAAGATTTTACTCAATTTTCATAATTTATCAGATTCAAACTTTAATTTAAAAAATAAGAGTGAGCAGCATTTAGAAAAGCCTACAGGATTCATGGACTAGTTTCTGAAAACTTTATTTTAAGAAAGCATGTGCATTTTAAATTATTGACAGCTTTTTCCTTATCCTTCATTGTTACAGGTCTTCATTACTTCAAAAATGTAGTATTGGTAGGATCCCTGCAGGATCGTTATGTTCCTTATCATTCTGCCCGTATTGAGATGTGCAAAACAGCTTTAAAGGACAAGCAGTCAGGTAATTGGAAAAATTGCCTTATGGCACAAATAAGAAAATGTTTCAAATTTATAACTTCAAAAATATCTTTTTTCCCCTAATTTCTTTTTCCTAATCTTTTTTCATGCCATTTTCCTCCATGAATCCTTACTTTTATTTCCCATCCTTTCTTACTTGTTTTAGAAAAAAAAAAATTCTAATAAGATAGGAATTATTTCCATGAAATGAACTCCTTGACTTTAAGCATATCACTCTGATCCAGTTTCATCATCCATAAAATGAAAATGTTGCTTATACCTCCTGTCTCCAAAATTGTAAGTGTGCATAGAGGGTAAGCCAGGAATGCCTGGGTGTACCTACAAACTTGACCCACACACTGTATGCATACATTTGCTCACTGGATTCTTATGAGAAAGATGCTTTATAAACCATGCAGTATTCTATAAATGAAAACTGTGTTACTCATTAAGTTAACTCTTTTTTTTTCCCTCCTTTTTATCTTCTTGGGTTCTTTGGGCATTCATTTCTCCATGGTGATTGTAGCCTGTAGTAATATATTTTCTTTCCTGTTCTGCCATCATTTTAGTAATGATGGACAAAAATTACCTTACCTTTCTTTGTTCCTAGTAGCAGTAGACTTGCTGACTTTGAAGGTTCTTTCTAGCTCTAAATCATATAATTCTAAAATACAGTCATAAGATTCCCAGCTAAAAAATCTCAAAAAAAAATCTTATTCAGTCCCTTAATTTTACAGATTAGAAACTTGAGGTTCAGAGAAATTTAATAATTTGAATAAACTTAGATAACTAATTAGTAACAAATATAGAATTTAAACTCAGATCTCCTGAGTGATGGTACAATTCTTTGTCTAAATTGTCAGTGAAATACCATGATTCCAAGATTATTGGAGAACAAGGCTGGGATAGGAACAGTCAAAACCATTCCTATAATTTATATTTGGCATTTTTTTCCTATACAATATTTTATATAAGGCAATATGATACATAAGGAAACTAGTTGTACTAAAGATGAGACTTGTGGCAAAAAAAGGGTAAAAGGGATCTGGTTATTCTATAGTTTTGATTGATCTAGTGTGATATATTCAAACAATACAACCTCTTATCCATATTCACTCCCAGTTTTCCTCCCAGCTTCTTTCTTTTACATTGCTCCTAAAATTACATTTCTGCTACCACCTCTACACTTTTGACACTGCCTTTTAAATAAATAAATGGTTTTTATGCCTTATTTACCTGTTGAGTTTAACTTTAGCGGTCAAAGTAAAAACTGTGGTTAATAAAACTTATGGCCTTTATTTATTAAAAGTACAGTAATGAACCAGTGTTGAAGAAGCAAATGTCTTTGCTCCAAATAAGGCAGTTCATATTTATAAATAGTAGCTATATTTACTGCTTAATAGCATCTCATTAACTAAAATTGCATAGGTCCAAAAAAATAGGCAGCTTTGAAATAAAAGGAGAGAAAAGCATTTAAAAAGTCTTCTTTACAACAAAGACTTTGGTAAGGTCTTGTGTATTTGGGAAGAGCCAAACTCACATTGCTGTTCTGGCCATTGGTGGCTATTGCTTCATGAAAACAAGCTGAAAATGAAGGCTGTTAAAATATTTTTAAGAACCCTCTACTCATTCACAATGTTACTTGTTTTCTCTGAATGACCAGAGTTCAAAAAGAAAAACAAATAAAAATAAAATTTAAAAATATAATGGACCTAAGTTACTATACAACTAATATCGTCAAATTATATAAGAAAAATCATGTTATTAACTGAAAAAATAGCACTTGATTTAGGCTTTATTTTCATTAAACCAAAAAATTTGCTAAGATTTGATAAGTAAAAGTTTTGCATTACAAATGTTATAATACAATTGAGAAAATACCATGAATATATTTTCCTAATAAAATCTTTATAAAAATACTAGAATCCTAATGTTAAAATGAAATATAATTAGGCATTGTAAATATTAACATGGTCAATACTATGGGTGCAGAATAAAAATATATTTATTCAGCTTTATTGGATTTTACATAATTTGAAAGTGCTTTCATTTTTCTTTTCATTTATAGGACCAATTTATGCTGAAATGATCCAGAACCTCCTTCTTCCAGTTCTGCAAAGCAAGGACTGTAATTTGATTCGATACAATGTCATCAATGCATTGCCCAATACAGCTGATTCACTTATTGGGAGAGCTGCACATATTGCTGTTCTTGATTCAGAAATATTTTTAGAAAAATTTTTTCTGGTGGCTGCTCTAAAATATTTCCAGTAGCATAAAAGCATTGTTAGAGACTTGGCAATTACCTCATTCACGTGAATCAAATAATGTGTAGTATTAAACTGTAGCTGCCACTGAGTTTCAAGTAATATTTATACTTTTTATATGGAAGATAATTTATATCATCCATGTGTAGAGCTTTTTAAATATCAATTTTACTTTTTAGGTAATGTGGCTGTGCAATATTTTTTTAATTTTATTCTTTTTACTTTTCTATTATGTTTTCTTATATTTTTGGTACTTGATTATTCAGAGTTAAGGTTTAAGCACAGTATGTATATTTGGCTGTTTATTATTAGCTTTCCATCTGTAAGAGTTCTTATATATGCCTAGCTATTATTACTAGAATCGCTTTGGTTTTTAAATTCTAACATTGAGGTATTATGTAGTCAATTATGTTGAATCTTATAATTTTAGAATGTTTTAACTGGAAATACAATTATGGCTGCTAAAATATATATTTTGAAAACTCTTTATAGATCTGAAATTGCTCATTATTATGAGCATCCCATGTAGTTTCAACTCAGACATGCAATATAATCTTAAAGGTTTTTTTTTTTACAAAAATCATTGTCATTATTCTTAAACATTTGCCATGTCTGCACAAATTTATTTTCTACATTTGATCCCAAAAACATTTTGTTTCACATATTTACTTTTATTACTGGAACTTTGTGTTCAGAAGCTAGCAGCATATAAGGTTTTTGAATGTTTGAATGATTGCAGCCTTGATTTTTGAATTTTGCTAAATTTGGTAATGTTGCTTGTATTCCCTGAATGTTTCTTTAAATTAACTTTTTTCATGAACTTCCTTATCTGTACATAAAATTCCTAAATGTTAAATTTTCTGCAATACTTTTATGAAGTTAGATAATTTTTAAATATTGTTAAAAGATTTTATTGAAATACAAAATATTGTAAATAAAATAATTCATCTTGAAATGGAACAAAGTTATTAACTTTACATGTTTGGTGATACAGATACAGATGTTTTTGATAATATGAAAATGTTTAAAGGTCTTTTGACTTTTTAATGGTGCTGAGAAGCATTCATTCAGTATTTTTATTTCTCCTTTTTTCATGTTCAAATGATAATGCACTAAAGTGGATAGGAAGTTCACTAATTGTGACAATTTTTAGAGGATAATTTGTTGTGCAATTAATGCATGCTTATTTTTAGCATTATGTTACTGCATCTGGCATTAATAAAATTAATGTATGACTACTAGAAGCAGTTAAAACAACTGATATCTCTTTCTAATTTTCATAATGTAAAGAGCAAATATGTATGTATGCCGTTTAAAGGCAATGTTAAGTAATTCTCTAGTTTAGCATGATTTTATAGCAAATAACCTATGTAAAAAGTTTTTCCCTTGATTTGCCAAGTTATAGGTGCATAGAATTACTGAAAGGTTTCTTAATGATCCCACTAAGTAGCATTCTACATTTTTTAGACAAATTTAAGAAATTCATCAATTGACTAAACAGTTAAGGTTCTGAGTACATGTTAAATTCATATTTTCACAATGAAGATTGGTTTTTCATTTTCTTGAGTTTGGAGTAATGGTTTTGCTAAATTTAAATATGATCCAAGTTATGATTGACCCTTTAACTCTTGAGAAAACTTATAATTTTTCTCATTTTATCCAAAGATAGTCAAAGTAGAATATCATTTTTTCTATTTAAATAATTTTTAACTTTGTTTTAAAATGTATTTGGTCTTCAGGACTTGAAGGTGCACATACTTACCCTTTTTTGAGCCTAGAAATCAGTGAAATAACCCCCAGATTTAGATCGAAAAAACTCACTCCTTATATATATAAAAACATAATATTTTTAAAGACCCCTCAATGATGTTTTAATGACTATGTAAAATAGAAAGAAAGCAAGAGCTTTTATACCTAATATGATGCTATTTGTCTTAGAGTTATTTGGAGATAAATGAAGTGTGATTTAGTGGACTTTTATCATCATAGATTCTAGGTGGAAATCCTAACTCTTCTATTTAATACCTCTGTGACCTTGGATAGGTTAGTTAAGGTAATTGAGGCCCAGAGAAATCTCTTTATAAAATAATAGAGTTGAATTAGATGACATCTTAGAAACATTCCATTTCTAATTCTATGATTCTAATTCTATCAATACTGTATTGCCCCCAAAAAATATAAAAGCCTTCTTGGAGTGAAATCTAAACGTCAATAGGGGATTGGTAGTTCTGTATGTCAGAAAGTGGGTATAGAGAATAGTTAGATTCTGACTTTTTTTTCTTCTTAGCCAAGTCACATAGGCAGAGCTATAAGTAGAAAATTTTGCCTAGGACAAACTCTCAAATGCACTCTTAAAGAGGTGGGTAGGAAATAGGAACATAGATTCAAGGTCACTACATGGCACCATAGCAAGGAGGGTAGGGGAGATGTACACCACACACACACACACACACACACACACGCACACACACACACATACGCTGTCTGCTAGCTTCCTATATTAAATTATTACATAGGAACATAGAAATTACAACATAGGAAGCATCTTTTCATGCTGATCTGTTTTAAGAATTCAAAATTGGGTGTTCTCTATATTCATCTTGGGAAAATTTCCTTCCCCCCCCACACACACACTCTTGTTACAATTTTGGAGAGGATTTTATTGACCTTAACAGGAAAGATCTTATTGAAATTAAGGACCATGTCTTTTTTGTATCCCGCATAATACTTATCAAGTGCTTTGCATATTATAAGTATTCCACAAATACTCCTTGATTGCTAAAATATAAGTTGATAATCCTATGGTCTCTAGTATTAGTCTTTGGAAAATGATGAAGTACTAACATAACTTCTCAAGACGGCTTTCAAAGAATAGGAAGGAATAGTAATTAACTGAGCATCTAAATATAACCAACACAGACTTACAGCAAAAAAGTATATAAGCAAATAATGTGTATATTTTGCCTTCCTAGCCCTCTTTCCTTACTCCCAGATTTTTAAATTATATTCTCTCATTTTGGAGTTTCCCTGAGGGACTGGGATTTCTTCACCTTGGAACACCCCAACAATCTCTTTAGACTTCTCAACATGGATCATCCTTCACTAAGATGTACCTCCTTTTCATTCCTCTTTTAGCTTTGCTTCTGGCATCTGGACTTCAAAATCATTCCTTCTCTCTGGCCTTGTTTTTTAGCTCCATTCTGTGTCTTTCCCCATCCAAATGTAAATTCCTTGAAGGCAGAGACTGTTTTTTGGGGTTTTTTTGTTTGTTTGTTTGTTTTTGCTTTTATTTGTATGCCCAGTGCCTAGCACATAGTAAGTGCTTTACGAGTGCTTATTTCCTTCCTTCTTTGAGGGAGTCAGAAGTAGGGAAGGCAAGTGGCAGATGGTATATTTATGGTTTTCTTTCAGTTTTAGATTAGTGACAAACACCAAGGAAAGAACAGCCATATTCCCCCTTTCCTGAGTTGAAAGTGCTTTACACATAGTCCAGAAGAAAATAAAAACTTAATGAATAGGAAAGTTAGCTGATAGTGAGATTCATTCAGTGTGATCTGAACTATAGGCTGCCTTAATTAGACTAAGAAGTGGGTGTTTTTTTGTTTTTCTGTTTTTGAATAAATAAAACTATAAACACAAGGTTAAGGATACAGTGACTAGAGCATTGGACTTGTAGTCAGGAAAGCCTGAATTTAAAACCTGGCTCAGATATACAATTTATATGAAGCTAGACAAATCATTTAATCACTTTCAGCCTCAGTTTCCTTATTGTAAAATGAGGATAATAATAACACTGTCATTGAGCTACTAATATCAAACTAGAGAACATATAAAGGTCTTTTAAACTTTAATGCACTAAAGAAATACCAGCCATTTTGCAGCAAATAACTATTCATAAACCCAATCTTAGATCTTTATAGTGTATGATAAGATCTCAAAAAGGATAAAAAATAAACAAGAACAAATATTAAGTGCCTATGCTAGTCCCTTGAGATACAAGTACAAAGAATAAAGCAATTCCTACTCTGAAGAAGATAAGATTCTAACAAGATAAACAATATGTACATATAATAGCAAAAAATAGGAACTTTTTAGTTTCATATTTCAAAGTAAAAGTAGTGTAAGAAAGAAAAAACAACTCAGTCAGCCTCCATATACCTAAAAATAAGTCAATATGATGACATCATTTAACACATTTTAGGAATGCAAACTACTCTGTTTTAATGAGGTTTTTTTTAATTTTCAAAATACATGTAAAGATAGTTTTCAGCATTCACCCTTGCAAAATCTTGTGTTCCAAAATTTTTTCCTTCCTCCTCATTTTCCCTCTTCCCTTAGACAGCAGATATTACAATATAGGTTAAACATGTGCAGTTCTTCTAAACATATTTCCATTTCCATATGCTGCACAAGAAAAATCAGATCAAAATGGAAAACAATTTGAGGGGGGAAAAGCAAGCAAATAACAAAAAAGATGAAAATACTATGTTGTGATCCATATTCAGTCTCCATAATCCTTTTTCTGAATGTAGATGGCTCTTTCCATCACAAGTGTTTTCAACCTATTTGTTAAAAAAGAGCCACATCCATCAGAGTTGATCATCACATAATCTTCTTGTTACAGTATACAATGTTCTCTTCGTTCTACTCACTTCACTTAGCATCAGTTCAGGTAAGTCCCAGGCCATTTTGAAATCATCCTGCTGATTGTTTCTTATAAAAGAATAATATTCCATTACGTTCATATACTATAACTACTATAACTTCAGCCATTCTGCAGTTGATGGGCATCCACTCACAAACTACTCTCTCTAAATCATACACACACTGGTAGGTACAGAGAGCTTTATCACCATCTTGGTGAATTTGCATGCTCACATTCTCACATGATGATACAATTATAGTTGAATGACCGGGACATTAATTAAAATCAATAATACTGTAAGCCCAAAATTGTTGCCCTCAACAGTATTTTTCAGTAGCTAGGCTGAAAAAAACTGGAAAACCAGCCTTCAAAATAAGTTTTACTCATCCAAGCTTTCTTATTTGACCACAATAGAAATGGAAGCAATTAATAACAGTAGCATCTCAGAACTAGACCAGTAAGCAAACATTGCTTTTAATTTAAAATCTTCTGAATTACCTCCCAATAAAAGTGTTAGGCAATCCTTAAACACTTAAAATCTAAGTGGTTGGTTTTTTTTTTTTCCTTCTTAAAAATCTTAAGTTCTAGAAAGTATCTTTTTTTCTGAATAGGTCAGCTTCAGCCACTTAAAAATTAGTTGATCACTATATCCACCTTTCTCCATTGTTTTCTTCCACTAGATGGCACAATAGATAGAGCACAAGCCCTGAAATCAGGAGAACCTGAGTTCATATCTGGCCTCAAGACACCCAACACTTAACTAGCTGTGTGACCTTGGATAAATCATTTAACCCCAATTGCCTCATATATACCCCCAAAAAATTAGGACTTGTAGCTACCACATTCTCATCTCCATTGACCACTGCTCTGGTAATTTTAGCTATGTAATTAAACTTTATTTTTAAAGTCATGAAACCAACCAATAGTTTGCAATAGAAGTTTATTTGCTTTCCATTTCACTTCCATTTTATCCACCACTCTCAATAAATATGAAGCTTTTGTCTGAATAGTTGCTCTAAAAGGAACGTATTTTATTTCAATCTGCAGTCTATAGTCAATCATTCAGTAAACGTTTCTTAAGGATCTACTATGTACCAAGCACTGTGTTAAAACATTGGAGATTCAAAAAGAGGCAAAAGACAGTCCTTTCTCTTAAGGAGCCTATAGTTTAAAAGGGGAGACAAATGTATATAAAGAAATTTATACAGAATAAATATTGGATGCCAGAGGTAATTCTTCTAGTGACTATGACAGGTTATCCTGGGAGGAACACACTATTTTTTTTTTTTTTTTTTTTGGTAAAAACACTCTCAAAGCTGATTAACTTAGCAATATCACACTGACCCATATATACACTGGTTGGATAAAAAACAGACTTTGTGACCTCAGTTATAGTTCTATTTGCAGCAGACTAATTTGTAGTTTGAATGAAAAGACAAAGTTATTAATACATATTTTTGTCTTTTTATTCTCCAAATTGGAATGGAGATATTTTAACCATTCAGCAAGGATGTATTGAGACCTGCTATGTACCAATTCAAAGCACAGGAATACAAAGACAAAAATAAATCAGTTCCTCACCCCAAAAAGCTTATATTCTGTCTGGGAAAACAGCATGTACATATATAAGCATATGCAAAATACAAAGTAATTGGCAGAGAGTAACTAGTAATTAGAGGCAATTAGGAAAGACCTAATTGAAATGAAGCTTAAGGAAGCTAGGGATTCTAAGAGTTGAAGGTACAAAGGAAGTGCATTTCAGGTTCATAGCCAACCTTGTTTAAAGCCATGAAAATAGAAGATTGAAGATTGTATATAAAAATCAACAGACCAATTTGACTGGATGGCAGAGAATGTGAAGGTGAATAATATATGATAAGCCTCAAAAGGCTGGCAGGAATCAGGTTATGGAGACGGAGGTTATGGAGAAATGGAGGAAACAGGCTAGTAAGAGGCTCTCACAATAGTCCAGGCAAGAGGTGATGAAGATCTGAACTATTTTGATAGCCATCTGAGTAGGGATAAGGAAACAAGTATAAGACTTTGTGAAGATAGAATTGACAAAATTTGGCTGACAATAACTTGAGAGAAATTGAAATAAGGATAACTCCAACCAAGGATGCAAATTCGAGTGACTAAAAGAGTAGTAAAAAGAGTAGTAAAAAGTAGTAGTAAAAGAGTAGTCCATAACAGAAGTCTAAAAGATTGTTAAAAGGGGAAGGAATGAAGCTTATAAAATAAGTTCAATTTTGGGCATGGTACATCTCTGTTGCCAATGAAACATCTAGTTCTTTAAAGCAAAGTTTCAAATGTTGCCCCCATTATTAATTCACCTGATATCCATTGGCAAGGGTGTTTATTTTTTTCAAGTAATCCACTTTGAGGCCTTCTTAATAGTTTGTAACATCATTTGGGTCTAACCATTTGTTTGAAGAAAAATTGTACCAGCATGAAATATATGTCTATAATTTTTTTTTTATTTTTTTTCTTGCTGAGGCAATTGGTGTTGTGACTTGCCCAGGATCACACAGCTAGGAAAAGTTGTGTCTGAGACCAGATTTGAACTCAGGTCCTCCTGACTTTAGGGCTGGTGTTCTATCCACTGTGCCATCTAGCTACCCTTGTCCACAAATTCTTTAAACTTAATTGAATCAAAGCACATATACTATCAGTAACAGTAGCATATGGCAATCTAGAGGTTGCATATAATGAGTTCAGAATTTTGATTGCTTTAGCAGAGGTTTGAGATGAAACTAGGAGCCATTCCAAAGAGTTCAAGAAGTTCTGGTAAAATCCTGCAAAATCATAAGTTTTCTAAAACAACTTCACTGAAAATTCCTGGCACATGCCATATATATTTCTTTTAAAGTTATTCCAATATCAAGATCAAATTAAGCCAGCCTGCTAATTTCTAGCCAATCCATTTATATGTTCTATCTTAAATGTTGTAAAGTTAATGATTGTCCTCTGGATAGATAATTTATGAATACCTTGAATTCCTGAGGTGTTTTTTCTACTCATCACACCCTCATTCACACAGTTCAAGGCATGGGTCAAACTGGAATCCTACAAAACCTGGCCTATGTTTTATCTACCTAAAAAGGCCAATCAGGGAAGACTCTTCTGATGTTAAAACTTTCAGTGCAAGCAACATAATTCAATATGTATTTATTAAGCATCTACTATGTATTCAGAAAAGAAAAAGAAATGTTTTCATCCTCTAGGACTTTATATTCTACTGGGAGAAAACAATATACACATAAACAAATGGAAAGTAATGTAGAGAAGGCACTATCTGATGAATTAAGGAAGTCTTCTTGTGGGAAAATGGCACCTTAGCTGAGCTCTGCAACGAGTTGAATTCTTAAAAGATAAGAGAAGAATAAAAGCATTCCAGTCAGCGAACAGATAGAAGATGGGATGGTAACAAGAACACTTGGGGTAAAAGAGACCATGTAATAGAGAATAATGTGTAATCACTTTGGAAGGAGAGTTTGGAATCAGTTTTAAGAAGGGCCTTAAATGCCAAACAAAGAAGTTTGAATTTTATCCTACACTAAAGATTCTTAACTTGAGCTCCATGAACTTGTTTTTTTATTCTGTTGAGAAGTGTACTTCAGTATAATTTGTTTTCTCTGTAATCCTATCATTTTATTTTGTGCTTTTTAAAAACATTCAGAGTGGTACATAGACTTCACCAGATTGCCAAAGATATCCTTGACACCAAAATGGATAAGAATCCCTGATCAGAGACAATAGAAGCCTCTGTGAAGCTTCATGAAAGGGGTTGATGACATGGTCAGATCTGTGCTTTAATGATAGTACTGAGTGTTATTCTCAGTTTAGATAGAGGTGTATAATCATATACACTGAATAAAAGACTCCAGTGGTGGGGGAAAAAAATATGAGTATAGACTTATCTTTAGGTGGAGCCCCAGAGTAATCTTATAATTAGTACATATTTTAAAGGAATTGCTGAAGAAATAGTTGTGCAATTTCTTCATTCTTGAGATAACAGGATTTCTTTGTGTATTTGCATATTATTGTGTTCTATAGGCAACAATATTCTTGAATAGCATTTGAAGCCACAGAGCCATCTGCGACTTTGTCCCTAAATGGTAATTCTAGCACATTAAGATGAAGTACCAATGGTAAGAAAATAGTATTCATCATAATGTTCTAAAGCAATCTTTACAAAGGTAATTTCTTAATGTCCTAGAGCATCCTCATATAAATATAAGACCATAGGCATCTTTTTCCCCCAGTAAGTAAGAGACTGAATTCTTCTGAAGAAAAAATGGTAGGAATCAGATAATCCCAAAATACATTAAATTTGTTAGTAGAGACATTATGAATCTTTTATGTTGTTGTCTTGACTGAATTTCAGCTGCACTTATGTTCATTGCTGTAAATTCCAATTTCTACTTCCTTTTTTAAATTACATTTCTGATATGTTGAGGGAAATACATTGTTTTATATAAACTGCTCAGAAAACTGGATGATAGTTTGGTCAATTAAAAAAAATTGGAGTAGCCCAGCATCTTATATCAAATCCTGCCTCAGACACTTAACACTTACCAACTGTATGACCCTGGGCAAATCACTTAACTCCAATTGCCTTACCCAAAAAATGAAATGACATCACACTCTAGGGGTCAGGGAAACATCAGTGCTGCATCAGGTAAATATTCAGGGCCTGCAATTTCTGGCACAAGAAGCCTGAGCCAGTGCCCCTTCCACTCCAGGAGCATAACTCAAATTTATTTTTTTTTTTATTTTAAGCTTTTTATTTGTATAACATATGTATGGGTAGTTCCCCAACCTTGATCTTTACAAAGCTTTCCAATACAAATTTTACCCCCAGTCCCCTCCCCTCCCCCAGATGGCAGGAAGTCCACTACATGTTAATAATGTTGAAATGCTTGAGAAGGCATAACTCAAATTTAAAAGAAAGGAAAAAAGGCCAAAAAAATGAGCAAAAAAAAAAAACAATAACAGTTATGATGACAGATAAGATCAAGACACAAACTTAGAAAAGACAACTATCAAATGTTGTCAACTGTCAAATTTTTGACAAATGTCAAAATATCTATGTGTAAAGCCCTAAACAAAAATGGCAAGTGATTTTAAACCCACAACTCATGGAAGAGCTTAACAAAGCTAAAGGAATCTAAAAAACATATAGAAGAAAAACTGGGGAAAGAAATTAAAATAATGCAAGAAAAAATATAAGATTCAACAGGTTGGAAAAAGAAAACTGCTTAAAAAATGGAATTGGCCAAAGGAAAAGGAAGTACAAAAGCTGAGGAAATTAACTTTTTAAAAAATTTTATTAAAGCTTTTAAATTTTCAAAAGATATGCATGTGGGTCACTAATACATTGTTGGTGGAAGTGTGAACGGATCCAACCATTCTGGAGAGCAATTTGGAACTATGCTCAAAAAGTTGTCAAACTGTGCATACCCTTTGACCCAGCAGTGTTTCTACTGGGCCTATATCCCAAAGAGATCTTACAGGAGGGAAAGGGACCCACATATGCAAGAATGTTTGTGGCAGCCCTTTTTGTAGTGGCTAGAAACTGGAAACTGAAGGGATGCCCATCAATTGGAGAGTGGCTGAATAAATTATGGTATATGAATGTTATGGAATATTATTGTTCTGTAAGAAACGACCAGCAGGACGATTTCAGAGAGTCCTGGAGGGACTTGTATGAACTGATGCTGAGTGAAACGAGCAGAACCAGGAGATCATTATACACAGCAACAACAATATTACATGATGATCAATTCTGATGGACATGGCTCTTTGCAACAAAGAATTGTCTCAAACCAATTCCAGTTGTTCACTGAAGAAAGCCATATACACCCAGAGAAAGGTATATGAAATGGGGACCGCAACATAACATTTTCATGATCTCTATTGAGGTTTGCTTGCATTGTGTTGCCTTTCTCTGATTTTCTTTTTTTTTTCTTGTAGATAGGATTTTTCTTGCACAACTTGTCAAGTATTTCAACATTATTAACATGTGATGGACTTCCTGCCATCTAGGGGAGGGGAGGGGAGGGGGTAAAATTTGTAATGGAAAGCTTTGTAAAGATCAATCCTGGGGAACTACCCATACATATGTGTTACAAATAAAAAGCTTTAATAAAATAATAATAATAATAATGCTGAAAAGAATCACGCAATCATGCCAATGGTCTCTGCTATAAATTCATACCACCTAAAGTTAATTTGATCTTTGTGCTATATAAAATTCTTTTTTATTCTTCCCTTTGTGACTGTATTAGAAGTCAGGAAAATTAGACTCCAAATCCTGCTTCTGAAAATAGTTATATGATCATGGGAAAATCTTGGAGATGCAAGAAACTTTCTGTAACAATCAATCAAGTATATAGTAAGACCCCACTATGTGCCAGACACTGTATTAGATGCTAAGGATTCAAGAACAGAGAATGAAATGGTTTAATGTTAATGATATTATACATGCAAATTAAATAAGTGCATATACATAAGTAATAAATTCTACTTTTAAGTTAAAAAAAAAGATCAATGCTGAGGAACCACCCATACATATGTTATACAAATAAAAAGCTTTAATAAAAAAATAAAATAAAATAAAAATAAAAAATATGCATGGATAATTTTTCAACATTAGCCCTTGCAAAACTTTGTGTTCCAATTCCCCCCCCCATCCCTTCCCCTAAGGAAAACAAGTTCTTAAAAAGTTATAATTAGGCAAGTGGAAACTAATGATTCTGTGAGACATTAAGAAGCAAATGCAAAAGAATGAAAAAAAAAAAAAAAAAACAACAAAAACTCATTTGAAAAACAGCTGACGGGGCAGCTAGGTGGCGCAGTGGATAGAGCATCAGCCCTGAAGTCAGGACGACCTGAGTTCAAATCTGGTCTCAGACACTCAACATCCCCTAGCTGTGTGACCCTGGGCAAGTCACTTAACCCCAACTGCCTCAGCAAAAAAAAAAAAAAAAAGAAAAGAAAAAAAAAGAAAAACAGCTGACCTGGAAAACAGATCCAGGAGAGACCAGGATCATTGCAACACTTGAAAGCCATAATCTGGACCTAGACAGCATTTTTCCAAGAAATTATGAAGAAAAATTGTCCTGATATCTTGGAACCAGAGCATAAAACAGGCATTGAAAGAATCAGCCAATCAGGCAGCTAGGTGGCGCAGTGGATAGAGCACCAGCTCTGAAGTCAGGAAGACCTGAGTTCAAATCTGCTCTCAGACACTTATCACTTCCTAGCTGTGTGACCCTGGGCAAGTCACTTAACCCCAATTGCCTCAGCAAAAAGGAAAAAAACAAAAACAAAAAAAAACAGCCAATCGCCTCAGGAAAGAGATCCCAAAATAAAAACCCCAAGGAACATTATAGCCAAACTTCAAAACTACTATATCAAAGAAAAAGTACTGCAAGTGGCAGTACTTTAGTCATTTCAAATATTGGGGAGCCATAACCATGATTACACAAGACTTAACAACTGCAGCATTAAAACTAAATTAAAAAATTTGACCTCCAGTATCAAGACCTAAGAGAAGCTTGAACAGGTAAGAAAGAGAAAAGAAAACATATGGAACTCAATGGAAATGAACTGTTTCATTCCTATATGGGAAGATTCTATTTGTAATTCTTAAAAATTGTATCACTAATACTACAACTAGAAGGAATACATACAGAGGGTATGTGAATAAAGTTAATTGAAGGGAATGAAAAAACTAAAGGGACAAAAAAGAGTACACACTGGGTGCAGAAGGGAGAGTTAGAATGAAATAAATGATTTCACATGAAGAGGCACAGAAAAGTTTTTTACAATAGAGACAAAAATGGAAGGGTAGGCAATAGGCATTGCTTGAAACATTCTCATTAGTGTTGGCTCAAAGAAGGAATGATATACACAATCAGTTGAATATGGAATCTATCTTACCCAAAAGGAAAGTAAGAGGGGCAGAAATTAAGTAAAGGGAGTGGGGAAAACTGACAGAAGCTAAGCACTGTCAAGAAGGAAAAGGATAAAAGAGAGGACTAACAGGAGGAAAAATAGGATGGAGAAATACACAGTAATCATAACTGTGAATGTGTATGTGAACTTTCCCATAAAGTGGAAGCAGAGTGGATTAGAAATCATAATCTTACAATATGTTGTTTATAAAAAACATACATGAAGCAGAGACACACAGAGTTAAAGGGGCTAGAGTAGCATCTATTATGTTTCAGCTAAAATAAAAAAAGGAATAGCAATTCTGATCTTGGATAAAGCAAAAGCAAAAATAGACAATTACAAGAGACAATTAAAAGAGGAAACTACATCTTGCTATAGGGTACTATATACAATGAAATAATATCAGCACTAAACATCTATGTACTAAGTAGAATAGAATACAAAATTTTAAAGGAGTTAAAATTTAGTGAGTTCCAAGAAGAAATAGCAAAATTATACTATTGTAGGACCTTAATCCTCAGAATTTGATAAATTCAGCCAAAAAAAAAAATACAAAGAAACTAAGGAAGTGAATGGAATATTAGAAAAGTTCCACATGACAGACCTTTGGAGAAAACTGAATAGGAACAGGAATTTATCTTTTTTCTCAGTAGGACATGACAGCTACACAAAAATTGACTATCTTTTAGGGCATAAAAACTTCAAAATCAAAGGTAGAAATATTAAATATTCTTTTTGAATCATAATGCAGTTTAAAAATTCAATAAAGGTCAATGGAAAGAATAAAAATTAATTGGAAACTAATCTAATCCTAAAGAATAAAAGGTTTGGGGGCAGAGTCAAGCCAGTAGAGAGAAACCAGGAAGTTGCCTGAGCTTTTCTCAGCTTCCCTCAGAAATGATGTTAAATTAAGCCTCTAAAAGAATTCTGGAATGATGAAATCCACAAAAAGACAGGATAAAATAATCATCTAGCCCAAGATAACAGAAGGATTTTAGGAAAAGTCTGTATCACTTGGGAAAAGGGGAGAGCAGCCCAGTGTAGGTGGAGGCCAAGTAAGCCAGTAGGTGGTTCTTAGCCACAAGCCAGATCAGCGACTAAGACCCCATGGTTTAGGCTCATCAGGGCAGCGGCACAGGCTACTGGAGGCAAAGGCTATCAGGTCCAGCATTGTAGGCAAACTGCCAATAGGCTCAAGTGGATTGAGAAACCCTAGAACAGTGGGTAAGCTGCAAGCCCCAAAGATCCCAGCACAGAAAGCCAGTGACCAGACCCTGGCCCCCTAGTGCAAGAAGCTTGGGACATTGGCTCCTGTATATCAAAAGCAGGGCTCAACTATTTAAAATGAGCAAAAACAAAAAAGGGCTCTGACAATAAAAAGCAATAAGTGTGACAGGAAAGATCAAAACACAAATTCAGAAGCCTCAAATAGGAATGTGAATTGGTCTCATGCCCAAAAAGTCCTCTTGGAAGAGCTCAAAAAAAAAAAAAAAATTTAATCAGTAAGAAGGAGAAGAAAAACTAGGAAAATAAGTTATGCAAGAGATTTATGGAAGGAAAAAAGAGTCAACAACTTAGAAAAGGAAGCAAAAAAAAAAAAAATGGTTAAACACTCTTTAGAAAACAGAACTGGCCAAAAAGGAAAAAAAATCCACAGAAGAAAACAACTTCTTTAAAAGTAGAATTGGGCAAAAGATCAAGAGGATTCTGGGAAGATGGAAGAGTATACCAGAAAATTCCAAACTTTCCTGGCTTCTCCCACAAACAAGGAAAAATAGCACCTTGGAGCAAACATAGAATGGATTAAAATAAACAAAAACTGTGGCAAAACAGTAATCCTCCTAGGACAATTGGAGAAGATTTAAAGAAAGATATCAGAACAGTGGTTTGGCCATGTAAAATATAAACACCAAGCAGTGAGCCTTGGGGCTAGCTGGATTGGGAGGTTGCTTGGGCCACAGCCACAGGAATTTTCACTTCCCAAAGAGTGTGGGGAGTTAGGAGTCTGAGTTGGTGAAGACAGAGGGAACCTCTGCTGATAAGGAAAGCCAAGCCCAACTGTGCTGCCCAGATATGGCCCTGGGTAATAAGGAACCAACACCAGCCTGATGAGTACAGAAGCAGTGGGGCAGGAATACTGCTGGGTGTGAGTACTTAAATAAAGGCTGAGTTCTTGGTTTTGCCTTCCAGGCCATTCACAGAACTGAAGGAGGATCTGAGACCTGAGTCACCATCTCCCATCCCCCAGAACTGGAGGTCACAACAATTACATAGCAACCTGCTATATATACATGTTTTTTAAATAAGCAGGCAAAGGAGAAAAATGCAACATTAAAAAGTTACTACAAGAATAGACAAGATCAGGCAGTGTTCATCTTCAGAGAAAGATACTGAAATTTAAAAAAAAAAAAAAAAAGCTTCTCTTACCTCAAAGAGGAATGTTAAACAGTCAACTGCTCAAAAAGAATTCATAAAGGAACTTAAAAGAAGACTTTAAAAATCAAATGAGAGATTGAGATATAAGGGAAGAAGAAAGAAAAAAGTAGTCAACCAACTGCAAAGGAGATCCAGAATCTTAGGGAAGAAAAAGACTTCTTGAAAACTGGAATTGGGCAAGGGGAAGCCAGCAAAATTAAAGAGACCAAGAAATAACAAAACAAAATAGAAAGGATGAAAAAAATAGAAGAAAATGTGAGACATCTTCTAAGAAAAACAACAGATTTGGGGAACTACCTGAAAGCTACAATAATAAAAAGAATCTTATTATAATAACACAAGAAATTAAATAAAATAGTCTTGAAGTATTATCACAAAAGGGAAAAACAGAAATAGAAAAAATCTACCAACCACAATCTGAAAGATTGTGGAAACCTATAAGAACATTACAGCCAAATTCCCAAACCCCCAGATCAAAGAGAAAATATTATAAACAACAAGAAAAAAAAAGTCAAATATTGCAAAGTCAGCTAAACTCACACAAGACCTAGCAGTGGCTAAATTAAAAGACTGCAAGTCTTGGAATGCTAGATAAATGGATGGATAGATAGATAGATAGATAGATAGATAGATAGATAGATAGATAGATAGATCAATAGATAGATAGATCGATAGATCGATAGATCGATCGATCGATAGATAGATAGATAGATAGATAGATAGATAGATAGATGGATAAATGGATAGATAGAAAAATAAGCAGATACAAAAGGGCAAAAGAATTTGGGTTGTGGCTGAAATTATCATACCCAGTAAAGTTAAACATAATCCTGATCCAAAAAAACAAAAACAAATAAACAAACAAAAAACCCACTCAGTGACTTGTCTAACTTTCAGGATTTTCTTGCAAAAAGAGATAAACAATAAAAAATTTGAATATAAAATCTAAGAAAAATATAAGACAAACATCAAAGACTAATTACAAGAGACTCAATAAGGACAAACTGTATTTTATATGTGGAAATGTAACTATATGTCTAAAACTGTCATTAGTAATTGGGTAGTTTGAAAAAATGATTGGGGTAGAGTTAAGTATGATGTGATTCTTAAAAAAGCAAAACCATACAGAAAAAGGTAAAAGCATGCTATACAAATGAAGTGTTTAAAGTATGAAAAGAAATTAGATGTGGGAAGAGGGCTGGTAGTTCTGAACCCTACTCTCATTTAGAATGAATTAAAGAGGGAACAATACATATATACTTTATGTGTGTATGTACGTTTGTATATATATAAAAATCTTCTAAATCTATAAAGAAATGAGGGGAAGGGCATAGCACAAAGGGGCAGTATAGAAAGGTATATAGATTAATAAGAATGAAATAAAGAGGGAGAGTAAAAGTAGAGGGAAAGGATAAAAGAAGGATCCTTGCCAAGGTGGAGGTGGGGTAGCAGGAAAGGCTGTAGATTAAGTAATAGCAAGGCAGAAATTCACACAAAACATAATAATAATGATGCTCAGGAGTAGAATTTATTGAATGGGAGAGGGAAGCAGGGGTAGTAATCTGATCTCAGACAAAGTTAAAGCTAAAATAGACTTAAAAGAAGAAAATAGAGAAAATACACTGTATGTCAGGCATATTAATATTGTTTTAGACTATTTAAAACAACTAGACAATATAGGCTTGGAATATTGCTGAGATGTAGGAAATGATGAGTTGGTGGACTTAGAAAAATATAGGACTTGGATTTATGAAGGATGATGTTATTCACCTTTAGAGAAACAGACCAAGCAAGTATAGTACAGCCTTACATAGATATTTGTGTATATAGATGTGTATGATGATCGATATTTATGTATATGCATACGTATTATGAAATCTATGTATATGTCCATGTGTGTATATCCACACTTAATTGTAGTCTTCTTGAGGATGGGAGGAAAGTGGGAAAAATAAAAAGTGTACAGCAACAAGTGAAGTGAGCAGAACCAAGAAAACACTGTACATGGTAACAAGATTTGTGTTGTGATATAATAGATTTAACTTTTCTCAGCAATTTAGTGATTTAAGGCAATTCCAATAAATTTTGAATGGAAAATGCCATCCACTTACAGAGAAAGAACTATAGAAAATTCAGTGCAGATTGAAGCACACTATTTTCACCTATTTTTTTCATCTGTTTTATTTATCTTTCTTGTGTTTTTTCCTTTTTGTTCTGATTTTTCTCTCAACATGACCCATATGGAAACATGTAAAAAAAGTATATATATATATATATATATATATATATATATATATATATATATAT
>JAJPUD010001445.1:327470-397039 GCA_023553655.1 Myrmecobius fasciatus
GGGGGGGGGGGAATTTGTAACAGAAAGCTTTGTAAGGGTTAATGTTGAAGAATTAGCCATACATGTTTTGCAAATAAAAAGTTTTAATAAAAAATAAAATTTTAAAATAAATAAAAAGAATAAGGGCTTCCATTTTTTGTCTTTTTCTCTTCAGTGCCTCAAATAGTACATTTTATATATAGCAAGCACTTAAATGTTTATATTTATATATTTCTTATATTTACTTATCAGTGAGAACATGTACCCTTTGGGCTTAGATTCTTTCTTATTTTTATACCCAACATTTAGCATAGTGCCTGACACACATAAGACACTTAAAATTAAATAGTTGTTGATTGTGCAAGCTCAAAATTAATTTTAATTTTTATCTTTGTATCTTTTAAGCCTAGTACAGTATTTTGTGTCTTCCAGTCATTTAAAAAATATAGATTGAACTGGTACTCATAAAAATCAATAATGGGGATGTTGGATGGTCATCCTGCAGCAGGGAAAGGTCAAGGGTTAAATCAAATAAGCAAACATAGATGGGTTACAACTTGCAAAACTTCAGGGGAAGTAGATGGGAGAAGGGATCTGTTGAAAAATCTGAGTACTTATATTGAATTGGAGCTGTAGAGGAGATTCACAAATGGCCTTGTGTCAGGCTCCATATCAGCTCCTCTGTTTCCATCCAAAAGCTGTAATTTTCCTATGGCCAGCCTCAAACTCGGCTGCTCGGAATAGTTTGGCTTTTTTTGAAAGCTACTGGGAATGAGCGCGCCACATAAAAAAAAAAAAAAGCTTTCCTACTGCTTGAAGAAGCTTCCCAGACACACTCCGGGTTTTCCAAGTATCTCCGCTAGGGAGCAAGGCGGGATGTGGGATGCTCCAGGAGCAAAGAAAGGTCAATAGAACATAGGCGTGACCACGCGTCTTAGGGGCGTGATCAAAGGAGGCGGGGGAGACACATTTTCTGGCTCCACCCACGCGCTGCGTACACTCACCTCCCGGCGGAGGGGGAGTGGGCCGCAAGGCCAAAGAAACTGACTGCCGGAGGTTGGAAAGTCGCCCTCTCACGACCTTGCCATGGCCGCTGTGTTCGCACGGCTGTTCTTTCTGGGTCCTTATTCTAGCGCTTCGTGGGCCCCGGTGATGACAAGTAAGGAGCATTCTTAACGCTTTTCCCATCCTACCCCTCTTCCCCCCGGACAGGGAAAAGTTTGCGGCCAGGCCAGGGGTCTGTCGGGTCCCAGGGTGAGAGGGGCATCTTAGAAACTGAGCCTGTCGTTGCGCGTCTGCGCATGCGTCTGTGAAACATAGTCATTCCCCCTTTTTTCCGTCCCCCAGCTTCCCTAGCGTTTCGTGCTCTTAGCTGTCTTGCTCCCTTCCTGGGGGCCCCGAATTCTAACCGACTCCTCCTCCTTTCTTTTCTCGGTTCTTTTCCCTTCAGTTTCTGGCTGAGCCTAGGCCTAAAGATGGTGCCTGTGTGCCTTCGTTATTCCGCGTTGGGGAAGGGAGTTCACAGCGCACGCGGGCCTGCGCCCTTTTGCCCCCTTACTATCCTTGTACCCCATGGACACCGTAAAGCTCCCCCTTGGGAAGAGCTTCCAATCGAAGTAAAAAGCAGCTCTTTGATTTCTCTTAACGTTCAATAGTGTAGCAGTACTTTGCACAGTGCTTGGCACATAGTAGGTACTTAATAAATGTAGATTGGGTAGGAACCTGCTACTTTTAAGGCAACTCATTCTATTTGTATAGCTCTAAGAAATTTTTCTTTTGTCAAACCTATGTTAGACACTATCTTTTTTTATTATTATTATTTTTTGTTCTGTTTTCTAGGGACCATCCTCTTTCCACGTGATAAATCTTCACCTACTTGGAGGACAGTTTGTATTCTCTGTCTTTTCTGTCTCCAGGATAAACATCCTCAGTTCCTTCATTATCCTCATATGTTGTGGCCTTAAGGCCATTTACCATCATTTTCCCTTCTCCCTGGGACACTGTCCACTTTATCAGTGTCCTGCCTAAAATAATAGTTCCCAGAAATGAATGCAGTACTCCAGATGTAGTATGAGGAATAAAGTGTAGTGAGATGATCACCATTCTGTTCCAAGATACTTTGCTTCCCATAATGCTATCTAAAATTTTTTAAGGTGTTTTTTTTTTTTTGGCTGTCATATGACTTATCTAATGTCACTAGGCAGGAATCTCACAAGGGCATAGGAAAAAATCACATACAATCTGCTCTCAGAACCTGAGGGCTGGGGTAGAGGGGAATATATATATATACAGACACATACATACACATGCACAAGTTAGAATGTAATAAATATACAGGAGAGGTCAAAGATGAATGAGAGAAAAGGGAAAGGATCACTTTTACTAATTATTAAATTAAAAATTAAAATTACTAATTATTAAATGAAGAATTTTGAAGGACAAAAACATGGAGGATATCTTCATAAGATCCAAGAAAAGTTAAGAGTTTAAAAGAGAGTAATGTTTAAAAAAAAAAGTTGAACAGAAAAATGGATTATAACCTTTTCCTGAATGACTTTGAATGCCAAAAGGATACAGCAATATTGCATCTTGTAGGTAGTGGGGAAGCAATCAAGATCTTGGAGCAGTATAATAACATGATCAAACCAGTGTATTAGAAAGATTTACATTGGCAGTAGTATAAGGTTGTATTGGAGAGGAAAGAGATGATGCAGAAAGACCAATTAGGGAAGCTAATGTGTCCTTAAAAAAATAATGAAGCCCTTAATTAGGGTGATGTCAGTAGAAATAGGGAGATGTAGTAAACTTTATATTGTTTGATGTTATAGTTATTATTTGATATTATAGTTATAGTACTACACTGTGGAGTCACTTAGCCTAAGTGTTCCTAATGCTCATAAAAGTATATAAGCGAAGACAGACATTTTGTGCTTTTCTGCTGTTAACTCTGTGTTGGGCAGATAAGACTTAAGAGATTTTTGACTGGATGAAACTCTAGCCACAAGTGGAGGAAATTTCCCCTGTTCATTCAAGCCTGGTTCTCCAGAACTTCTCCACCACATTTGGGTCTTATCAGGAATGCCTCCTCCCATCTGGAATCAATTACCTGTTCCTACAGAGCCCATTCTGAGGATATATAATTTTGCCATCTGACTTTTCCCTCCCCACACATTTCCTTCTGGAGTTTCTTACATTTGTTACATTTCTTACATTTGTTGGGACAAATGTCTTTTTATATTGCCAGAGAGAGAGAGAGAGCATGTGCCAATTGCCCCCTTCACGTGTGTGTACTTGATGCAACATATCAAAAAGCTTGATTGTATTGGCATTCTTATTTTGGTTAAGAAATTCCTCATTCTAGTTTTTTACTTTAACCTGAGCTATGAGGCCAAATAAAGCAAAGGCAATTAAAATTTTTTTTTGTTTTATATTTTAACATCCTTTTTTTATATTTTAATTTTTAATTTCTTTCCTCCCTCCAGCCACTGAGAAGGCAAGCAATATGACATGAAATCATGCAAAATATTTCCATTTTAGCCACATTGCCAAGGGGGGGAAAAGGCAAAAAAATAATACTTCTTTCAGTACTTAGTTTATCAGTTATCTTTTTCTGGGAGTGAATAGAACTTTTCATCATGAGTCCTTTGAAATTGCATCATTCTGTTGATAAAAGTAGCTAAGTCTTTCACAGTTGACCTTAGTTACAGGATGGTGTTGCAGTGTAAAATGTTTTTCTGATTCCCTTCCCTTGGTTTTATATCAGTTTATGTTTGTCTTCCCAGGTTTTTTGGAACCCATACCTCTTGTCATTTCCTACAACTTAATAGCATTCCATCACTATTATATACCACAACTTGTTTAGCTATTTGTCAACTCATAGGATCCCCTCAATTTCCAGTCTTAAGCAAAGACAGTGGAACAAATATAGGAAACCTGGAGGATTTGGCAAATGATTAAATATTGAAGTATCTGAGGCAAGTAGAATGTAATGTACTTGAAGTTGATAATCAGTTATTTGTCTTTGTATTCGAACTACTTGTGGATTATTCTTTTTACATAGTAGTTAATCAATGTTTATTGCATTGCTTTATATTGAATTGAATTGTCCAAGATGACTCAGGACTTGATCCTAAGTAAGTAGAGACATGCATACAGTCAGAGAAATTACAAAGATTGAAGAAGATTAATTTCATTTTTTTATGTACTACATTTGAAGTGCCAACATTGGATGCATGTTAGGATAATAAAAGTTATAGATTTGGGAGTCATTGACATAGAATAATTGAAAATGAGAACAGGATACTGGGAGAGATGGCATTGGTAAGGGAGTGAAAATATAAAAGTGGGAGGTGACTATTGGTGGAAGAGCCGCCCCCCCCCCAAAAAAAAAAAAAAAAGATCAAGAGAAAGATGAACCAGTCCAAGAGACTGAGGACAAGTGATCCAGAAAGTTTTACTAGAGAGACTGGTGATATACAAAGGTTTTAAGGAGAAATACTGAAGAAAGGCCTAAGAGAATGAGTTGAGAAAAGGCCATTGTGATTTAAAATGGGTCTTATTCACTGAACATTTTGCTCGTCTGGCATTTTGCTCGGTATTTATTAGCTTTGAAGAAATACTCAGGAAATTTATAGTTTTAGAAAGTCTGTCTATTGAACTTTTGTATTTGAGCATCTTTTCAAACTCATATTCAAGGACTTTTTTTGATTATCTCTTAAGTGATAAGATATAGTGAAGCTATATAACATGTTGTAAATGAATATACGTACCAGACACCTCAGACCTAAAAAGTTTTATCAAATCTAGATAGAATTACTGTTAATTCTATAAGTAGATACTGTTCTCACAGTGATAAATATAGCCATTTAGATAGATACTTGTTTAATTTTCCATTTCAAAGTGAATTTTTTAATGCACAAAAAAAACAAATTTAGTTAGTATGAAATACAGAAAACCAATTAGCCAGAACACTAAATGTGAAATCTTTTAAAATTTAGAATATAATTTGCAAATGCTCAATTTTTTTAATGTATCTCTGTTATACTAAACTAACATGACTTATTAGATATTTGAGTGCTTCATAAAGCTAGATAAGCTGCATTTTAAGCAGATTTTTGTGGTAAATAATCTTTTCTTGGTAAATTTCTATTTGGCTTTATATAAAGTGAAACTTAAACTTATTTTTAGGGTCATATAAATATTGATGAAAAGCATAACACTTGGACTGAAAACTTTGCATGAATGTGAATAGTTCATATTCATGCTTAAAGTTTTATCAAAGAGAATATTAATTATTGATTAATAATAATGCTTATTTATAATATAATACCTTATCATTTTCAGAGCATTTTTCTAGGTTAGTGGAAAGATGTTGGATATATATTCATTCAAAGAACCTTAATTCAAGTTGTGACTCTGCCACGTTTTTATATAACTATGGTTAAATTGCTTAACCTCTGCAGGCCTCAATTTCCTCATCTGTAAAATGAGGATATTAGAGCAAATGAACTCCAAAATCCCTTCTGAATCTGAACAGTCTATAAATGAGAATGCTGAGGCTCAAAGAGTTAAAATGACAGCAACCAATTCTTTCCCTACATATGAGAGAGAGAGAGAGAGAGAGAGAGAGAGAGAGAGAGAAATTATTTATCTGTTTATTTATTTATTGAGAAGTAGTTTATTAAGAGTCAAGAACCTTTTTAAAAGGAGGAGGCAAGTCACATAAATACACAACTTCACTAGAAAGCTGGAAGGAGGCATAGAGGAAAAGTATCCATAACAGTTGAGGGATAAAATGAAGATTTCTGAAAGACAACGATTTCTGAGAAAATCCAGGCATGAATGAGGTGAAACATGACTAAGAATCTTCCTAAACTGGCATTTTCAGAGAGAAAGTCACCAATGGGGAGAGGAGGGTTCTAGAGAAAGTACAGTTGTGAAATAGATTCAAAAGACTATATTTTCCTACTTTGAGAGTTTATGAATAAAATATTCCATTGCTTGAAGACATTATACTGCTTATGATTATTTTTAACTTAGCTTTGTAGTTCCTGTGTTACTCCTAGCTGTGTGTATATACATATATCATCACATGTATTAATTGTTTTACATCACAAAATTTCTACCAGTTGATAAATATCTTAATGTGATGCATTTGATATGAACATATAGATTAAAGAAACATTATCCTAAACTTTTAACTTTTATAATTTTGTCAATTTAACTATTCAAGGTGTATGAGTTCTTGTAAGTTTGGGAGAGTATATCATCTTTGGCAGAGTATATAATCTGCATGTAGTAGTCATTGTTATCCAATCAGCAAAACTATGAACATAATTTCTGGAGCTGAAACTGTAAAAGGGGAGGATTTGAGGAAGGGGAAAGTTTATCTGTCAGCTACAATGCTGGCCCTTTTGTGGCAGCTGGCATGTTTCATAATCCTTTATAGAGTTATCAGAATCCTATTAATCTGAAACTAAGAGGCTTGAGGGGGGCTACTGTCTACCTGGGGAAGGAACCATTTATTTTCCACTACTTATTTTCTTTCCTACTTTTTATTTTCCTCTCTTCGTTTCTCATCTCACTTCTTTGGAGTGCCAGCACTCTAGAAAATAAAAAACATCATGTTTTTAAAATTCATGGACCCTAAATTAAGAACCCCTCATTTTAATAGGGAAGAAGGAATGAAAGGGGTGTTGAACTAAGTGGCACAGTGTATAAAGTGCTAGGCTTGGAGTCAGAAATCTTTCTGACTTTTTTTCCGAGTTCAAATCTGGCCTCAGAAATTTAACAGCTGGGGGCAGCTAGGTGGCGCAGTGGATAGAGCACCAGCCCTGAAGTCAGGAAGACCTGAGTTCAAATTTGGCCTCAGACACTTAACATGTCCTAGCTGTTTGACCTTGGGCAAGTTATTTAACCCCAATTGCCTCAGCAAAAAAAAAAAGAAAAGAAAAGAAATTTAACAACTACATGGCCCTGGGTTAGTCACTTAACACTGTTTGCCATATCTGTAAAAAAGCTGGAGAAGTAAATGGCAAATCTCTCCAGTATCTTTGCCAAGAAAACCCAAGATGGGATCACAAAGAGTTGGATATGATTCAGCTGACCATGTTGGCATTGTCCTCTGCCATTAATTTCCATCAGGCTCTTTCCACGTTAGGATGAACAGAGCATTATTGGACAGGCATTTGTTGAAAAAAGCAAACACCATGTCAGAAAATGTACTCCTATTCTAAGGCAGAATAGTGGAGTATCCAAATTGGCCTACCAGATAAATGGTGCTTTCTAGAATTGCTGCTACTCAGTCAATATAAAATGTTAAATCCTACATTCAGTAGAAAGGAGATACTAGTTTCAGTCTTTTTTTTTTTTTTAATTAATACTTTTTATTTGCAAAACATATGTATGGCTAATTCCTAAACATTAACCCTTACAAAGCTTTCTGTTACAAATTTTTCCCCCCTACTCCCCACCCCTCCCCTAGATGGCAGGATATCCACTACATGTTAATTATGTTAGAATACTTAAGAAATCGAATATATGTATAGTTATTGCATCATTTTTTGTGCAGGAGAAATCATATCTACAAGAAAAAATAATCTGATAAAGGAAATACAATGCAAGCAAACCTCAACAGAGAACATGAAAATGCTATGTTGTGGTCCACATTTCACATCCCTCTCTCTAGGTGTATATGGCTCTCTTCACCGAACAGTTGGAACTGGTTTGAAGCATTTCATTGTTGAAGAGAGTGATGTCCATTAGAACTGATCCTCATATAGTATTGTTGTTGCCGTGAATAATGATTTCTTGGTTCTGCTCACTTCACTGAGCATTAGTTCATGCAAGTCTCTCCAGGCCTCTCTGAAATAATCCTGCTGGTCATTTCTTACAGAACAATAATATTCCATAACATTCATATACCATAATTTATTCAGCCACTCTCCGATTGATGGGCATCCCTTCAGTTTCCAGTTTCTAGCCACTACAAAAAGGGCTGCCACAAACATTCTTGCACATGTGGGTCCCTTTCCCTCCTCTAAGATCTCTTTGGGATATAGGCCCAGTAGAAACACTGCTGGGTCAAAGGGTATGCACAGTTTGACAACTTTTTGAGCATAGCTCCAAATTGCTCTCCAGAATGGCTGGATCCATTCACAGCTCCACCAACAATGTACCAGTGTTGGTTTCAGTCTTAAAATTGTATTTTTTTTTAAGTATCCACAAAGATGCTTCATGAGATACAAATTTTATCCAGTATTGTCAATCTTATCAGGCCAATAAGATACATAGCTAACTGTATACATAATATTAAGTGATAAGTGTATCAAAAGATGTAAAATGAGGTCTGAGTAAAGTAGCAACTCAGTCAAACTCTTCCAACATTCTCCTCCGAGAAAGTTATATAGTCAAATCAAATTCTGTAGTGACATAGACACCAAAAGTTTGAGGTGAGACATTTTTCCAGCCCAAGACAACTTAGCTGGGAAAAGGCCTGTGACAATCAGGGTGGGAACTGGCCTAGAGTGCAAGCAGCAGCAAGAGCAGTGATTGACCTTGAAAGTCGCTGCCATAGCAGCAGAAGTAACTTCAGGAACTGAGCCCAAAGATGATAAGTGGATTGAATAACTAGTTAAAACAGGTAACATTGTGCTGACACGGTACATAAAACCAAGAATTGTTTGGCACATGAATTAGACTATCTGCCATCTAGGGGAAGGAATGGGAGGGGGGGAGGAAAAAATTTGGAACAGAAAATTTTGCAAAGGTCAATGTAGAAAAATTACTCATATATTCTGCAGATAAAAACTTTAATTAAAAAAAAATGGGGGGGAAGAATTGTTTGGCAACTCCATTGCAGTTCCCAATTGAGATTCCAGAGTAGAAAGGAACACTAATGCTTGAAGCTACAGGGAATGTGGTCATAGTTCAAGGGTAGAAAAGTACCCTAGAACTTGTGACTGTTGAGGAGCAGGGGCCCCTACTGGATAAAGAACAGAGCACAGACCAGGAGAGTAGTGACAATGCCTCTCCCTGCATATCACCTTCTTGGAAGTATCAAAACATAAAGTTCAAGGGTCAAAAATAGGCCAAGAAAATGAGCAAACAATAAAAAAAAAACTTTTTCATGAAAAAGCTACTCTGGTGATAAGAAAGCTCAAGATATAAACTCGGGGAAAAAATGCAAATTGTACACAAACTCAATAAGAATTCCTAGAAGAGCCAAAGAGAGGAGATTAGTATGAAAAATTTGAGAAAACAGTGATACAAGAAAATTATGAAAAGAGAATTAACATTTTGGCAAAAGAGACATTCAGCATTCTAGCTGAAGAAAATAGCACCTTAAAAAGAAATTCACAAAAACACAGAATTGACCACATGAGAAAAGACACAACAATTCATTGAAGAAAACTTAAAAAGCAGAATTGGCCAAATGGGAAAAATGCACAGACACTCACAGAATTTCTCTAAAAAATGGAATTGGATGAGTGGAAGCTCCTTAAGACATCATGAAATAAAGTAAAAAGAAATAAAAAATAGAAAAATAAAATGGGAAATAGCTCATTGGAAAAACAATTGACAAGGAAAATAGATTGAAAAGAAAGGAATTATTAAACTACCTGAAAGCCATGATCAAGAAAAGAACCCATCATATTTCAAGAAATTACAAAGGAAAATTGCCCTGATAATTTAAAATCAAAAGGTGAAATGGAAATTGAAATCCTCTACTTATGATCTCCTAAAAGGGATCCCAAAATGAAAACTCCCAGGAATATGATTGCCAAATTCTAGCACTCCCAAGTCAAGGAGAAAATGTAGACAACCAGAAAGAAACCATTTAAATATTGGGGAGCCACAGAAGAGAGAATGGAAATTTAATGAAATAGAGGACTTTTCAAACATTTTTGATGAAAAGACTAGAACTGACTTGAAAATTTAATAATTATTGTTCATAAGAAACAATCAGCAGGATGATTTCAGAAAGTCCTAGAGAGACTTACATAAACTAACACTGAGTGAAATGAGCAGAATTAAGAGAACATTGTATACAGCAACAAGATTATGTGATCATTTCTGATGGACATGGCTCTTTTCAAAATTGAGGTGAGTCAGGCCAATTCCAATAGATTTGTGATGGAGAGAGCTATCTGCATCCAGAAAAAGAACTGTTGGGATTGAATGTGGATCACAACAGTTTTTTTTGTTTTTTTTGTTTTTTTTTTTTACCTTTTCTGTTGTTCTTTGCTTGTTTTTTGTTTTCTTTCATTTTTGATCTGATTTTTCTTGTGCAGCATGATAAATGTGGAAATATGTATGGAATAATTGTATATGTTTACGATGTATATTGGATTGCTTGCTGTTGAGGGGAGAGGAGGGAGAAAAATTTGGAATGCAAGGTTTTGCAAAGGTGACCATTGAAAACTATCTTTGTATATATTTTGAAAATAAAAAGCTACAAAAAAGTTTTAAAAAGAAAAATTGATATCCAAATAGAATACTCAAGAAGCATAAAAAGGTAAGCATAAAAGAAATCATAAGGGATTTAATAAGATTAAACTGATTCTATTCTTATATGGGATGATGATATATGTAACTCTTAAGAAGGTTATCATTATTTTTATACCATTTTATTTTTCCAAATACCTGTAAAGATAGTTTTTAATTTTCACCTTTGCAAAACTTTGCTTTACAAATTTTTCTCCCTTCCCTTCTATTTTCCCTTCCCCAAGATAGCAAGCAGTTCCATACATGTTAAATGTGTAATTCTTTTAAACATATTTCCATATTCATCATGCTGTGCAAGAAAAATCAGATTAAAAATGAAAAAAAAGCCACATCAAAAGGTGAAAAGTTCCAAATCCATCACAGTCGATCATTACTTTATTGTTAATGTGTTTAATGTTCTCCTGGTTCTGCTCATTTCACTCAACATTAGTTCATTTAAGTCTTTCCAGATCTTTCTGAGGTCAGCCTGCTCATCATTTCCTAGAGAATAATAATATTCCATGGCTTTCATATACCACAACTTATTTAGCCATTCCCCAGCTTTTAATTTAGCATTCCCTCACTTGCCAGTTCCTTGCCACAATAAAAAAGGGCAGCTAGATGGCACAATGAATAGAACACCAGCCAGAAGTCAGGAGGGCCTGAGTTCAAATGCAGCCCCAGATATTTACTACTTCATAGCTGTGTGATCCTGGGCAAGTCACAACCCTAATTGCCTCACCAAAAAGTATGTGTATGTGTGTAATTTTAAAAGAGAAAAAAGGGCTCCTATGAACATTTTTGTACATGTGTGAGTCCTTTTATGATCTCTTGGGGATACAGACTCAATAGAGACACTGCTGGATCAAAGGGTATGTATGGTTTTATAACCCTTTGGACATAGTCCCAAATTGCCCTTAAGAATGGTTGGGGATGGCAGCCCTTTTTGTAGTGGCTAGAAACTGGAAATTGAATAGATGCCCTTCAATTGGAGAATGGCTGAATAAATTATGGTATATGAATGTTATGGAATATTATTGTTCTGTAAGAAACGACCAGCAGGAAGATTTCAGAGAGGCCTCTAGAGACTTGCACGAACTGATGCTGAATGAAATGAACAGAACCAGGAGATCATTATACATGGCAACAACAATATTATATGGCAATCAATTCTGATGGACATGGCTCTCTTCAACAATGAAATGTTTCAAACCACTTCCAGTTGTTCACTGAAGAAAGCCATATACAGCCAGAGAGAGGGATGTGAAATGTGGACCACAACATAACATTCTCATACTCTCTTGATTGATGTTTGCTTACATTGTGTTTCCTTTATCTGATGTGTCTTTTGTGTAGATACGATTTTTCTTGCACAACAATGATAAGTTTGGAAATATGTATACATATATTCGATTTGTCAAGTATTTTAACATAATTAACATGTAGTGGATATCCTGCCATGTAGGGGAGGGGTGGGGAGTTGGGGGGAAAAATTTGTAACAGAAAGCTATGTAAGGGTTAATGTTGAAGAATTACCCATATATATGTTTTGCAAATAAAATAAAATTTAAAAAAAAAAAAAAAAGAATGGTTGGGGAGAGTAATTTGGAACTATGCTCAAAAAGTTATCAAACGGTGCATACCCTTTGACCCAGCAGCATTTCTATTGGGCCTATATCCCAAAGAAATCATAAAGGAAGAAAAGGGCCCCACATGTGCAAGAATGTTTGTGGCAGCCCTTTTTGTAGTGGCTAGAAACTGGACATTGAATAGATGCCCATCAATTGGAGAAAGGCTGAATAAATTATGGTATATTATTGTTCTGTAAGAAACAACCAACAGAATGATTTCAGAGAGGCCTAGAGAAACTTAATAAACTGATGCTAAGTGAAATCAGCAGAACCAGGAGATCACTGTACACAGCAACAAGAAGACTATACAGTGATCAATTCTGATGGACATGGTTCTCTTCAACAATGAGATGATTCAAACCAGTTCCAATTGTTCAGTGATGAAGAAAGCCATACACACCCAGGAAGAAGCCTGTGGGAACTGAGTGTGGGCCACAACATAGTGTTTTCACATTTTCTGTTAGTTTGCTTGCATTTTGTTTTCCTTCTCGGGTTTTTTTTTTCCTTTCTAGATCCAGTTTTTCTTGTGCAGCAAGATAATTGTATAAATCTGTATACATATATTGGATTTATCATATTTTAACATATTTAACATGTATTGGACTGCCTGTCACCTAGGGGAGGGTGTTGGTGGAAGGAGGGAAAAATTTGGAACGGAAAGTTTTGCAAGATTCAATGTTAAAAAATTACCCATGCATATGTTTTGCAAATAAAAAGCTTTAATTTAAAAAAAAATAAAAATAATTGGATTGGAAGAATGTTACCATTATTAGGACAATGAGTTGGAGAAGGATATGGCGAGCCATTCCAATATCTTTGTCCAGAAAATCCCAAATGGAGTCGTGAAGATATGGACATGACTGAAAAGATGAATTCTACAAAGAAGACATAGGCGTGAGTCAATCATATTAAAATATTCTCAGAAAGAAAAAAAAAAACAAATGGATGAGGAAAGGAGATAGACTGGAAGAGGAAGTGGGTAGTGATTAAAAGGAAAATGGATTTAGGGAAGCATTGTTCAGAAACAAAACATTTCTTTTGAGGAGAGACAGGGTAAAGAGATGGAAAACTAGACAGGTGAAAATAGGACAAGAAGAAAATAACATTCATTTTAATTGAATGGAATGAACTCATCCACAAAACATAAATGGATGGCATAATGGATTAGAAAACAGAATCAAACAATATCTTGTTTACAAGAAAATCCATGAAACAAGACACAGAGTTAGAATAAAGAGGCTAGAGTGGAATATATTATTCTTCTGCTGAAGTCCATCTCAGGCAAAAATAAGCCTAGTTGAAAGAGATAACAAAGGAAACAATATTTTGCTAAATGGCATCATAGACAATGAAGTAATATCAGATGTATACCAAGCATCTAGATTATTTAAAAACAAACAAACTTAAATCAGTTACAGGAGGAAATAGACAATAAAATTGGGAGATCTCAACTTTCTCTTTTCAGAACTAGATAAATCTACCCAAAGATGAGAAAGATGTTAAAGAGATGAATAGGACTTTGGAAGAATATGATAGCTAGAGAAAATTGAATGAGACTGGAAAGAAGTATGTCATTTTCTCACTTATATGTGGCACCTTAACAGAAACTGACCATGCGTTAGAGCATAAAAGTCACAAATGAAAAAAAAAAAAAGCAGAAATATTAAATGTACTTTTTTCAGATCATAATACAATAAAAAATAATACCTAAGTGCTATGTGAATTCCATTTGTGCAAGATAATCATTAATTTTAGGCAGATAATTTTTATTATTTCAACTTCTGGTGTCTTACAAGGGCTTATACCATAGCCATTCTTTATTATAGATTTTAATGTATATTATTTTCTACCAGCAAAGAGTTTATAAAATAGATGGTGCCATTTGGTGTATATTGTCAAAGAAAGTTTGGTAAAGGAATGTCTGATTTATTCAGGCCACGTGTTGTCATTTTTACTTCAACAATGTTTCTCACATTTTCTTCTCTCTCTATTCACATGAATACAACTTTAGTTCAGACCCTCACCATCTTTTTCTGGACTTTGCACTCCTTAATTGGTTTCCCTGCCCCTCTCCCTACTCCAATCCATCCTCTATACAACTGATTTTCTTATCTTGAAGATCTGACTATTTGAATTAATCAATCAAAATCAATGTGTCCCCTGATACATTGTTGGTAGAACTGTGAACAGACCCAACTATTCTGGAGAGCAATTTGGAACTGTGCTCCAAAAGTTATCAAACTGTGCATACCTTTTGACCCAGCAATGTTTCTATTGGGCTTATATCCCAAAGAAATCATAAAGGAAGGAAAGGGCCCCACATGTGCAAGAATGTTTGTGGCAGCCCTTTGTATGTTAGCTAGAAATTGGAAACTGAATGGATGCCCATCAATTGGAGAATGGCTGAATAAATTATTATATATGAATGTTATAGAATATTATTGTTCTGTAAGAAACGACCAGCAGAATGATTTCAGAGAGGCCTGCAGAGACTTGCATGAACAGATGCTGAGTGAAATGAGTAGAACCAGGAGATCATTATACACGGCAACAGGATGATCAATTCTGATGGACATGATTCTCTTCAACAATGAGATATTTCAAACCAGTTCCAATTGTTCAACAATGAAGAAAGCCATATACACCCAGGGAGAGACCTGTGGGATGTGAGTGTGGACTACAACATAGCATTTTCATGCTCTTTATTGATGTTTGCTTGTATTTTGTTTTCCTTCTCAGGGTTTTTTTTTCTTGTAGATCCGATTTTTATTGCACAGCAAGATAACTATAAATATGTATACACATATTCGATTTGTCAAGTATTTTAACATAATTAACATGTAGACTTCCTGCCATCTAGACAAGGGGTGGGAACTGGGGGGGGGGGATTTGTAACAGAAAGCTTTGTAAGGGTTAATGTTGAAAAATTACCTATACATGTTTTACAAATAAAAAGCTTTTAATTAAAAAAAATCTTAATTCAAAAAAGAAAAGAAAAAGAAAAATTACCTGTGCATGTTTTGCAAATAAAAAAGTTTAAACAAAAAAAAAATTTTTTTTAAATCAATGTGTCCCCTTACTATAAAAAATAAATTTCTCCTTTTTACTTTTAAAATCTTTCTGATTTGGCTCCACTCAACCTTTCTAACCTTGTTAATATAGATACTTCCCGGGGCAGCTAGGTGGCGCAGTGGATAGAGCACCAGCCCTGAAGTCAGGAGGACCTGAGTTCAAATTTGGTCTCAGACCCTTAGCATCCCCTAGCTGTGTGACCCTGGGCAAGTCACTTAACGACAATTGCCTCAGCACAAAGCAAAGATAGGTAGGTAGGTAGGTAGATAGATAGATGGATGGATGGATGGATGGATGGATGGATGGATGGATGGATGGATGGATGGATACTTCCCTTCTGGCACTGTGATTGAGCTATATAGGCTTTCTTCATGTTCCTTGCTCTTGTATTAGCTATCTCTTATGCCTGGAATATACTGTCTCCTTCCTTGTGACTCTTTAAAATCTCCCTAGTTTTAATCAAAAGTCAGTTTAGACACAACCATCTTTCCTGAAGCTCTTAGTTGTTAATAATGCCACCTCCATTTACTTTATATTTCTTTTTTTATGTAGTAAGGTCCTAGAATTGACTGTTTGCTACTAACAAGTAGAGTCATCAGCCCCGCTGTCACTGATCAGAAATATTTAAAATATTGAATAATTATTTTTTATCTCATTATTTGGAAACAACTTGGTTGGCATTTGCATTGAAGGTCCAAAAGCAATATTGGGTAAAACTTAACACCAAACTATACTAGTAGTTATTGTGTTCTTCATTTTCACTTCTAATAGTATAAACAAAACAAAAATGCCAGTTTATTTAAGATAGTCAACCTTTGATGAATCAATAAAAAATTATTTTGATTAAATATCCACCTTTGAGCACCTTAGCTTTTAATATTCTTTATGATGTAATGAAAAGTACATATAAAATAGTTGTGATTCGGCAACAAGACTATATGATGATCAATTCTGATGGACATGGCTCTCTTCAACAATGAAATGTTTCAAACCAGTTCCAATTGTTCAGTGAAGAAGGCCATATACACTCAGGGAGATGGATATGAATGTGGACCACAACATAACATTTTCATGCTCTCTATTGATGTTTGCTTGCATTATATTTCCCTTCTCAGATTTTTTTTACTCATGCCCAATAATATATATGATATATATGAGTATGCCCAAGCAAGATTCATACTCATGTATGTAACAGAAAGCTTTGTAAGGGTCAGTGTTGAAGAATTACCCATACATATGTTTTGCAAATAAAAAGCTTTAATAAAAAAATAAAATAGCTGTAATTGTCTCATTGAAAAGCATTTGTGCAATTGTTTGAATTTCTAGTCAAACTGCCTACTTTTTTCATTAAATAATATTTTTTACTTGAAAGAACAATTTACAAAATAAGGTTAGTTGGAAACTATGTATTTGGTAGGTTTTTTGGTTTTTTGTTTTTGAAAATGAGCAAATTGAACCTGTTGCTTGAAGTAAAATTAAAATTTTGTTAAAAATCAAAATTTTGTAAAAACTTGTATTTGGTCCTGTGAATTTGACAGATTTTTCAGATGAAATAGTGATGTTAATGAATGTCATGTTCTGACATTGCATAATGAAACTTTTTAACGGGAAAGGTTACATAATTTAGTAAACCAATATTTTCAAATTAATAATATGTGATGTTATAGAATAATACCAAGGGGTAAGAGTCATTCAGAATGCAAGATAGACTCTTAGATATTAATGTAATGGCACACAGTACTGATTGATGGGGTTTCATATCCCACATTGTAGCTAATTTTAAGAAACGATTACTTATCAAGTCTTGTTTTAGTATTAGAATATCCATATATTTGTATGTATCCATATATTCAAAATACTCTTCTTTTTTCCAACTACATATCTGTAGGAGGCTCAATTTTCCTCACGTATTTCAATCAAAACAATATTTCAAAACAGGTTGAATTGGGGCAGCTAGGTGGTGCAGTGGATAGAGCACCAGCCCTGAAGTCAGGAGGACCTGAGTTCAAATTTGGTCTCAGACACGTAACAGCTGTGTGACCCTGGGCAAGTCACTTAACCCCAATTGCCTCAGCAAAAAAAAACAAACAAACAAAAAAAAAAAAAAAAACAGATTGAATTGCAGAAGCCATTTTGAAAATCCATGTGTGAGTATAAATGGGTACTGCAACCAAAAGGTATAGAATAGTTAGTCTAGAATTTAGTTTTTCTATTAATTTCTTCAACTTTACGAGGTCAGTGAATTTACCTGAAATATTTCTGTGGAAAGTTTATATTCTTTCTCCCCACCTCCCCACACACCCCTCAATTATGACAAAGCAAAGAAACCAGTCAACATAGTGAGAAGGAAACAGACATTTATTAAATGCCTTTTTATATGCTGGGCACTGTGCTAAATGTTTATTTGATTCTGGAAACAACCTTGAAAGGTTATTATTTTCATTTTACAGGCAAGGAAACCAAAGCAAACAGCTAATAGGTGCCCAAGCAGGATTCATACTCATGTCTCTTTCACTCTAAGCACCCAGCTACCTCTAACTTCATGAAATATTTTGTACTAGGAATCACATACCTCTGAACCAGAGGTGGAGAACTTTTTTTTTTTCCTGCCAAGAGCCATTTGCATATTTATAACACTATTCGAAGGCCATACAAAATTATCACTTTTTAGAACTCAAGCAGTAGAAGGTAGTTGTACCTGACTTTCAGCTTAACATGCCTACAGTTCCTTTAGCACATGATTTCACAAGCCTTACATGGTCCATGGGCTGGACATTTCCCACCCCTTCTCTAAACCAAAAGGTCAGTCCACTTTAAAAATGTTTGCAGTCCTAAGATTTGAATGCTTACTCAGAGTTCAGATTTCTTTGATGTTCTTTTACGTTGTTGTAGGCATCTTATATACATATATAATTCTTCTGGTTCTGTTTTTCTTCATTCTGCATGATTTCACGTAGAAAAAGAGACTATAGAATGCAGTGGAAAGAACATTAGCTTCTTAGGTTAGAAGCCAAAGCCTACAAAATCTCCCTGGGCCTCAATTTTCTCATCTGTGAAATGAGAGGTGAACTAGATAGATGGGTTTTGAGGCTCTAAACCAGTTCTAGATCTATGATCTATTAGCCATCATTTCTAAGTTTTTAAGGTTTGCAGAGTATTTTATTTAAGAGATTTTATTTGATCCTCACCACAACCCTGTGAAACAGATGCTCTTATTATCCTCTTTTACAATGAGAAATCTAAAGTTGAGAGAAGTTAACAGTCACACAACTAATTGCCTGAAGTAAAAATTGAACTGAGGTGTTCCTAACTCTTAAGTCCAACACTGTAACTTCCCATTTCCATCAGCTACATAAAAGTTTTCCCAGTTTCCTTTGAATTCTGCATATTGATCTTTTTTTACCATTGGAGTAATAATAATCCCTTCAATATATCACAGTGATTCAGCTAATTCTCAATTGATAGAAAACTTTTTGTTGATTTTTTTATAGGAGTTTAGGGCGTTTTAAAATTTGTTTCTTGTTTTATATATTCTTTGATCTTATTTGGAAAAAATAAAATGTCTTGTTTCTCATCTTTACATTTGTTCACTTTCATAGGATTTTTGAGTAGTTCTTTGGGGAGAGCAAATTCTAGTCAAGGACAGTCTAGACCAAGCAAGCAAGAACTTAAGAAACCCAAATTACCACAAGGACGATTTGATGCTCCAGAAGATTCCAATTTAGAACAAGAACCACTAGAAAGTAAGTATAAGAAAAATCTGTACATATGCACACATACATATTTATTTGCACACACAAGTATAATAAAAAATTTACATTTTTCAAGAGGCATAATGAATAGATAGCCAGTTCTGTCACATGAACACTCTTAAGATATCTTGGGGTTTACTGGCTAGATTTCTTTTTTAAGGACTAGGTCTTAAACCAAAACGAATCTGATTTTAATTGGCCACCGAAAGGTCCTTTTAGTCATTGTTTGGGTCCATTTTGACTCAAGTTAAATATAAATAGCAATCATTTCTGCTTTGGCCAGAAACCCTGAGGGTCTTCTCTCAGATTCATTCATTCATTTAGTTAATTGGGGGGTTTTTTGGACTAGGTAAAAGGAGATTCTTTGCCTCAGTTGCAACTTAGTCTTAATCACTGAATGGGGGCTGCCTCAGCCAAACTAAGACCTGTTGAAGACCTTCGCTTAAAAAGGCCAAGATGGCCATTTCCAGTCGTCCTGATCTATATCTGGTTTCTGGACCCAGATGACTCCCGAGGAGAAAGTGAGACTTGCACTGTCCTCTCTCACTTAAACCCAATTCACTTCTATGTTAGGATATTACCTCCCTGATGTCATTGTCCTCTTTGAGAATGAAGGATAAACAACTTCTGTTTGCTCTGGGAGAGTTACTTAACCTCTTGTGCCCAGGGCACAGGAGAATACCAAATGTAAGTTAGAGAAAAGGTAGTGATCTGCAGTACAGAGAATTTTCTCACCAAGAGTTCTCCATACCAGTAAAATCAATACAATACTTTTTTTTTTTTTTGAGCTAGTTGGGGTTAAATGACTTGCCCAGGATCACACAGCTAGTATCTGTGGCTGAATTTGAACTCAAGTTCTCCTGACTCCAGGGCCAGTGCTCTATCCATTGTACCACTTAACTGCCTCCATAAATAATAAAGTACTATTAAAAAAAAAAATTTGTCTCATTGAAGGAATTATTTCAAAGATGATAAGTTGAAGGCAGTTGTTAAATCAATATATTGATTATCAAACTTTAATAAAATAATGATTTTGTAAGTACAAAATTGTAATGAATTTTCTTTATCCTAGACCACCAATAGAGTCTTTTCAAATTGTAGATAATTGTTTTTTCCTTGGTGTTAATTTATACATCAATCTAACAAGCAGCTCCAAAAAGAAAAAAAAAAATCCAGGAAGTGGGATTTCTAATTTCTGTGGCAGTTTGTGTAGGAGTAGTCTACCTTTTCATGAGGATAGAGATACTAACTAAATATTTCTGAGTACAAATTGCTTCATTGTAGTAGCAGTATAAAAAAAAAATTAGTAGATCTGGAGGCAAGTTGAAAATTGTGGTAAAATACATCATCATCAAAATGCAGTTAGTATTGCTTTGTGGAAGAGTTCTCAAAGCAGCAAAAAGGATTTCCACACTCCACTGTTGGCTTTTCTATCTTTTCCACACAAAGGCAACATGCTGGGAACACAAATAATTCTTGACCTTTAAATCAAAATTCCTGGATCTCAATTCTTATACTCAATTTTTTTTGCATATTGATCCTACATCAGATTTTTTTTTTAAGTGCTGATCATGAAATAAGATGCTCCCTCTGGTGCTCTTTCAGTTTTGTAATTTTCTATTGGTTAGTCTTTAATTTGTTTACTTTAGTAATATAGCACCCACAAACTTTCAGTCTGTTAACTGGATCTGTCACCATGTTATTAAACTTTGAAAAAAAAAACTTACTAAAAATACGTAAATAAGACTGTCCCTTATGACTTTTATCACACTTATGTGATGCAACTGAAATTCTTTGCAGGTGACAACAGAAATGTTTTAGGATTCCAGAATGCCAGGGACTTGGAGTGCCATAAACCTATTCATTTCATACTATAAAGGCATGCTAACTGAAATGATAATCCTAGCTATCACTGAAAAGGGTGAGATTTGGCCCCAAAGCACAGGTATTTGTCAGAGAAGGGTAGCCACATTTTGCTGGAAATGTGTTCTTATAAGCTGCTGCTCATTTGGAGCTAACGAGATTATATATGCCAGCCTCGATTAGAAAATCCTCTGACGCTTGGTGATCTCTGAGTTTGCAGAGAAAATGTATTGCAAAGCAGTAAGTCAAATAGAAGAAATGTGTTTTAGAAAGTTTTCTCCTACAGTGGTATTTCATAGGTGATATATGCCTTAGTATCCTCATGGATAAATTTGTGTCCTTTCCTCTGGGTCGACCCTTTTAGAGCTGGCATTAGTTACAGCTCTGGTGCTTGTGTTGCCAAAGAGAATTTTTGTTTGCCTGCATATAGCATAAAAGACCTAGGAAACTGCCCTAAACTGCTTGTATTTTGAAGGATAACAGCTGATGATTGCCAACTTAGTTTTTATTTAAAGTATTTTCCAGAGACATTCACATCCTAATTATAAAAGGCTTTATAAAACTCAGTTACCTCAACTAGAGGGCATTTTTCTCCAAACATGATATTGATAGGGAATAGTAGAATTCATGAGTCAGTTAATGAGCTCATATTTATCACATATTACCAAATAATTATTTTCAAAAATATTAAAGGTGCACATAATTATGGCAGTATATATAGAGGAATTGTATATGTTTATCATATTGGATTATTTACCATCTGGAAAGGGGATGGGAGGAAAGGAGGGGAAAAAATTTGGAACACAGGGTTTTGTAGGGGTGAATGTTGAAAATTATTTTATGCATATGTTTTGAAAATAAAAAGCTATAGGGGCAACTAGGTGGCGCAGTGGTTAGAGCACCAGCCCTGAAGTCAGGAGGACCTGAGTTCAAATCTGATCTCAGACACTTCCTAGCTGTGTGACCCTGGGCAAGTTGTGACCCTGGGCAAGTCACTTAACCCCAATTGCCTCAGCAAAAAGCAAAAAAAAAAAAAAAGAAAAGAAAAGAAAAGAAAAGAAAAAGCTATAATCAAAAAAAAAAAATAGACAACATTGTATAATAAAAAATGTTATAAAACAAAGAAAAGGTACAAAAGAAATGTAAGACAGTCTCATTCGTTGAAGAGTTTATAATCTATTGAGGGAGAGGAAGGCAGTACACATACATATGTAGCACTAAATTAAATAACTTCTCCCAGAGATTAATTGCTGTATCTTTAAGAAGCAGTAGACATTTATACTTTAACTAGCGTTATATGAAGAGTCTCTAAGGAGAACTGTTAGCATAGTTCCTGTCACATAGTAAATACTATATAAATGCTAGGTATTAGCTATTATTAGAAAACTGATGTATACTCTTTTTACAAAGAAACAGGAGGAGAATTCTTGAGAAGAAAACTTAATTACTATCCAGAGAGAAGTAAATGAAGGGGCTGTGTTTTCTCCCCAGCTGAGAAATCAGCAAGTGTAATGATAATGATTTGGTGATCTTCCTCAGAACTGATACATTTTAAATAATTATTTAGATTTGGTTTGTTGTTTTGATGTTAATAAATTGTATCACCAGTATCCTTGGTGTTTAAACCTAAGAGAGTTTAGAGTTTTTGATAAATAATACAAGGATGGGGTATGGAGCTAAAACTACTTGAGAAAAATGTTTCAGTTTTAGTAATTTGTTTACATTAGAATCCAAAATGAGAAATTAAATAGGAAAATGATAAAAAAAAAAAGGCATTACAAGTAGAAGTTTCAAAACATGAGGTTCAAAGTGTGAGTCTGCCAGTAGATAGATGCCAGATAGATAAGAACGAGGCAGTTAAATTCAAAGAAGTTCACAAGCATTTCAAAAGCAAAGCAGAACATATTTTCCAGTTTTAAAATTATATGATTCTGTGAGTAGGAAATGGAAAACTTAGAAGCAATTCTAAAAAAACAAGTATTTGGAAGATACCTGTTGCTTTGTTTATGAATATATAAATCTTGACTTCCTTCAGGATCTCTTAGCTAGCATAATATAATACCAAAAAAAAAAAGTTTTTCAGAAGTTTTTGGGAAATGCCTAGCAAATTATGTAACTCTTAGATAACCTAATCTGTACACAAAATAACAGGATGCTAAGTTCCCCACACTTCTTTCCATAAATGTGTAATCTTTAATTAATATGTCTAAGATGCCTTCATTTGTTGCTCAGTATCAGAAAATGGTGAAGTAATATGGTGTTGCAGAGATGAATAAATCACTGCCTCTGCTATTTAGGAGGTTTTGGTCTATTAGGGGAGGTAAAAAATATTCAACTTTAAGAAGGGTTTACACTGATACACTGATTTCAGGTCTTCAAAATATTATATGTAGCTTTGATTCTCAGGGCAACCCCAAGAGTTAGGTAGTACATTTACTATCCCCATTTTGTAAATGAAGAAACTGAGACAGAAATATAAAATGACTTGTCCAAGTCATAAGTCTAGTAAGTGGTAAAGCCGAAATTTGAACCCAGATCTTTTGATTTGCTCTTTCTACTATGGGCAGTATAATTTTTTTAATGCAAAACAATATGTGAAAAATTCCTTTAGAAAAGTATAAACAAATTTCCCAGTGGATAGAAAGGGATAGAGTATTAGGATATTTTTCAAATAGCTGACCATGTGTACAGAGAAAAGTAAAGCTACATAGATTATAATTCACTAGATGAAATTAGAAGTATGAAGGAATCAGAGGAGAATTACAGCTTAGAGTAAAACATGTGAATAGGAGTGGGGGAAAATATATTGTAGATGTTAATGAGATTTGGAAAAACTAGTATAAACTGACAAACATGGATTTTGGAAGAGGAAAGTAATAGTGGTGGAAAAGTAATCTAGAAATAGTAGGGAACAAGAAGTTTGTCAAACACCTTACTTGCCCTGTCAGTGTGAGGGGAGAGGATGGAAGGAGATTTCATTGAAAAGGATTTCATGGAAAATGGTCATATCTGAGGAAAGTCAGCTTTCAGTTAAGGCAGGGAGATTTAGGAGTGCTTCTGTAAACAATGAAGGTTATAGGAAGTAGTTTGCTGACAATGCAGAACAAAAGAAAATAGTGGATGGAGATCTCAAAGTCATTCAAATGTGGCTGTATGAATGAGCAGATCACTTAATCTACCTCTGAAATAAGCAGTTCTCTAAACAGAAGGTAACCAATTTGTATTGGTAGTTTACTCATTCAGGAGTTCCCTTTATCAGTTAAATCACAGGTACAGTCCCTTTCCTCATAGAACACAAATGCATGCATAAGTAAATGTTTAAACTTTCAAATTGACATAATCTGTTTACTTTTGTCTGTGCATCTTCTTAGTGAACTAAGCTTTCTGGACTTCAGCTTAATATAAAGGGAAGGTTTTGTCCATGGTACACAAAAAGGTCTGACCAGAGTTCTAAGTGAAGTAGTTATTGAAGCTATGTCTGACTCAGGAATCATAAGCAAGTTACTTGATTGAATGTAATCTGCTATAGAATCTTGAACTGATTTAACTAGATTTTTTTTAAGTGAATTTCAAAAGAAGAAAATATTAGTAGTAGAACAATTATCTAGAAGTGGTGATTGGAACAGTATACTGTAAAAATAGTGTGCTTCAGTGACTTTTGTATATGAAAATTTGAGTAATGGGAGAATTTTTAGATCAATAACTGGGAAAATAGGAATACTAGAATTTCTTTTTCATTATGGAACAAATGTAATTTTCTCTATCTTAGCAGATAAAAATTAGGTAATTATAAACAAGACTATCGTTTGCTGAAAGGACCAAGGTCTAAACTCAGAAAAATAAGAGAGGAAATAAGATTTCAGAACTTTGTCAGCTAAATTAGAAGTGATAGATATTCCATTGTCTGCTGACTAATAAGTTCATCTGAGCAGAGGGTCAGTTTGGAAGCAGAAAATCAGATATCACTCAGCTGATCAGTTAGTTTGAGACATTTGTGCTTAATGAGCCAATCCCTGAGTAGATTAACTCAGTTTATCAGTGGAATCATTCATTCAACACATAGGCTGTCTTTGTAAAGGCACTTTTATGGCCAATACTTTTTTTTCCCCTAACTCAGCAGTACTTTATTTTTCCAGTTACATTGTAAAGGGTAGTTTTCAACATTCATTTTTGTAATATTTTGATTTCCACTATCCCCAAACGGCTATCAAACTGTGTCTACTCTTTGATACAGCAGTATCTCTACTGGGCCTGTATCCCAAAAAGATTATAAAAAAGGGAAAAGGACCTACATGTGCAAATATGTTTGTAGCAGCCCTTTGTGTGATGGCAAGGAACTGAGTGGATGCCCAACATTTAGGGAATGGCTGAATAAATTATAGCATGTGAATGTAATAGAATATTATCGTTCTGTAAGAAACAAATCAGCAGAATGATTTCAGAAAGGTCTGGAGAGACTTACATGAACTGATGCCAAGTAAAGTGAGTGAAACTAAGAAAACATTGTATATAGCAACAAGATTATGTGATGATGCTTCTTTTCAACAATGAGGTGATTTAGCCAATTCCAAAAGGCTTATGATAGAGCCATCTGCATTGAGAGAAAGGACTGTGGGGACTGAATGTGGATCACAACATAATATTTTTGCTTTTTGTTGTTTGCTTGTTTTTTCTTTTTCTTTTTTTCCCCTTTTCTTATTTTCCTTGTGCAGTATGGTAAATGTAGACAGGTTTAGAAGAATTACACATTTAACTTATATTGGGTTACTTGCGGTCTAGGAGAGGGGGAAAGTAAAGAGGGAGGGGGAAAAAATTAGAATACAAGGTTTTTTGCAAGGATGAATGTTGAAAATCATCTTTGTATGTATTTTGAAAGATAAAAAGCTATTTTTATTTCTGGTTTTTTTTTTTTTTTTTTTTTGCTGAGGCAATTGAGGTTAAGTGACTTGCCCAGGGTTACACAGCTAGGAAATGTTAAGTGTCTGAGACCAGATTTGAACCCAGATCTTCCTGACTTCAGGGTTGGTGCTCTATCCACTGCACCACCTAGCTTCCTCTAAAAAGCTATTTTTAAAAAAAGATATTGAATTCCAAATTTTTTCTCCCTTACCTCCCCTCTCTTCAAGACAGCAAGCAATATGAAATAGATTACATTTTTACAATTATTTTAAGCATGTTTCCAATTATTTGTCATGTTGTGAAAGACAAATCAGAAAAAAAGGGAATAACCACAAGAAAGAAAAAGCAAACAACAACAACAACAAAAAAAAAACCCACTAAACTAAAAACAGTATACTTTGGTCCTCATTCAGTCTCCATAGTTCTCTTTCTGGAAATGATTAACATTTTCCATCCTAAGTCTATTGGAATTGTCTTGGATCTCTGTATTGCTAAGAAAAGCTAAGACTCATAGCTGATCACATAATCTTGCTGTATAATGTTCTCCTGGTTCTGCTCATTTCCATTAGTTCATGTAAGTCTTTCCAGGCTTTTCTGAAATAGGCCTGCTAATGAAATTACAGAACAATAACATTCCATTATATTCATATACCATAACATTCAGCCATTCCCCAATTGATGGGCATTCACTCAGTTTCCAATTTGAGAGACAGAAAGTGGATGTTGAAGTTTTTAGTTCAAGAGTTATGATTGACAAAAGTTCCGGGTCTCATACTACACTATGAAGTGCCAATCATCAAAACAGTCTGGTAGTGGATAAGTAATAGAATGATTGGTCAATAGAACAGATTATGTACACAATATACATAATTAAATGACCAAAGTAAGTTAGTGCTTGATAAGCCCAAAGATCCTAGATATTGGGGCAAGAATTCACTCAATTGCTGGGAAAACTGGAAAACAGAAATTAGGCAAAGACCAACATCTCTCCTCTTATACTAAACTAAATTCAAAATGGGTGTTGGATTTAGACATAAAAGATAAAATCATGGGACACATTAGAGAGACCATGGAAAATATTACCTGTCAGTTCTATGCATACAGAAGATCATAACCAGATAACAAATAAGATCATAGAAGGTAAAATTGATCATTTTGATTAAATGAAATTAAAAAGGGTTTTATACCAACAAATCCAATATTACCAAAAGAGAGAAGTAAAGCAGAAAACTAGGGTTGGATTGAGGAGAAGTTTATACAAAGTTTTTTGACAAAGTTCTCATTTTTCAAATATATAGAGAAGTCAAGCAAATTTAAAAAGATAAAAGCCATTCCTCAATTGATAAACAGCCAAAGGATATAAACAGGCAGTTTTCAGAAGAAATCAAAGCTATCAGTATTCATAGGGAAAATTCAGTAAATCACTAAAAGTTAGAGAAATGCAAATTAAAACAATTCTGAGGTACCATCTCACATCCATCATATTGGCTAACGTGATAGAAAAGAAAATGACAAATACTGGAAGGAATTTAGAAAAATAGGCTCACCAACGACTGTTGATAAAGCTCTAAACTGGTCCAACCATTCTGGAGAGTAGTTTGGAGCTATGCCCAAAAGGTATAAAATGGTATGTAACCTTTGATTTGATAATACCACTATGTCTATACTTCAGAGAAATAAAAGGGAAAAGACCTATTTGTTCAGATTATTTATAGATTATTTATAGCAGCTCTTTGTTATGGCAAATAATTAAAAACTAATGGAATGTCCATTTTTTAGAAAATGCCAGAACAAATTGTGATATATAATTATGTGATGGAATACTATTGTGCTACAAGAAATGACAACAGGAATGGTTTCTGAAAAACCTGGGAAGACTTACATGAACTAATGGAAAGAAAAGCGAACAGAATCAGGAGAACAATGCACATGGTAGCAGCAGTTTTATCATGATGATCAACTGAAATACTTAGCCAGTCTGATTAATACAATGATCTACAGGACAGAATATTTGTTTATATTATCAAAAATGATCAACTTTGGGTGTTTGGCTCAATGTTTTTTCTTTGTTAAAAAGATTTGGTATTACCATGTGATTAAGGAGGAATAAAGGGGCGATTTCCAAAAATTACTTAGTGAAAATGAATGCATTGACAAACTTTTTTTTTCTTTTTAAGTAAAGGAATAATAATGTTTGTTCATTTAATTCTGAATTTATTTAAAAATATTGAGCTATATGACCTAATGAAAACAGGCAGAGGGAGACCAATTTGGCAAACTTTTATTAACCTGAGCTTTATGTAGCATCTTTACATAATTAGTGTCTCCTCCCCCTATGCATGAACTTTTCCACTGGTAGAGGCATTGTGGTAGAATGGAAAGAGTGTTAGATTTACAACTAAAATATCTGAATTTAAATTCTGGCTGTGCTACTTACTATTTGTATGATCATAGATAAGTCCCATTTACTAACAAGTATTTATTTTAAAAATCAATATTCATAATATGATCTGTTTAGTAAACATTCAATCCAATCTCCTATATTATGTGTATATGTATATTTCTATATCTTGTACATTCTATTAATGCATAATTAGCAAGATGGCTCTGTGTCCTGAAGTCAAGAAGACCTGAGTTTAAACACAGCCTCAAGTACTTACTAGCTGTGTGACCCTAGTCAAGTTTGTTATGGGGATAAAATTATTATACTTTAAAAATGCTTTGCAAACCAAAAAGTACTATATAAATGCTAACTATTAGAATGCAAGTGCTGAGGTTTTGAAGATTGTGAATCATAAGTTTAGTTGTGTTCATCATACTATAGTAAGAGTTAAATGGTATGAATACAAACTGGAAAGCTTTACAAAGCTGTACTCAGGAAATTCCAGTGTCTCCCTTTTGTCTTCAGGATCAAATGCAAAATGCTCTGACTTTCAGAGCCTTTCATAAGACCTAGCCTTCTACCTTACCAGTGTTCTCATACCTTTCTCCCCAACAGATACTCTTCAATCCAATGATAATGGCCTCCTGACTTTTTGATGATCAAGACGCCCCTTCTCCAAGTTCCAGGCATTTTCTCTGCCTATCTCCCATGCCTGGAATATTCTTTCTCCTCTGTTCTAACTGCTGGCCTCTCTGACTTCAAGTCCCAACTAAAATCCTACCTTCTACAAGAAGCCTTCTTGTTCTAATTCCAGTGCTTTAACTCTTAATTATTTCTATATTTCCTATACATTGCTTGTTTCATATGTATTTGTTTGCATGTTGTCTCCCTCATTAGATTGAAGTTCCTTGAAGGTTGTTGTTTGGTCTTTTTTCAGTTGTGTTCTCTTTGTGACCCCTTTTGGGGGGTTTTCTTGGCAGATACCGGAGTGATTTGCCATTTCCTTCTCCAGTTCATTTTAAAAATGAGGAAACGGGTAGCTAGGTGGCGCAGTAGATAGAGCACCAGCCCTGAGTTCAAATCTGGCCTCAGACACTTAACACTTTCTAGATGTGTGACCCTGGACAAGTCACTTAACCCCAGTTGCGGGGGGGGGGGGGGAGGGGGGAGGAACACGGATTAAGTAACTTGTCCAGGGTCACATAGCTAATGATGTATAAGGCCAGATCCTGACTCCTGGCCCAGCACTCTATCCACTGTGCCACCTACCTCCCTTGAGGATATCTTGTCCTTGAGAATAGGGATTGTAAAGACAGGCTTCTTTGTATTTGCCCTTTTCTATATCCCCAATGCATGTCCATTTTAAGGATATGTGAGTATGGACAGCAAATGGGGGAGAATGACATAAGACAAAAGACTATGTATATATAAGAGGCTTTTTAACCTATCCGTAGTGATTTTTCCTTAAATAATAAGCAGCATCTATTTATACCATCAGCGAGTATTATTTGTAATGGAGAAAAGCTAGAGGCATTTCCAGTAAGATTGGGGTGAAACGGATGCCCATTATCATCACTGTTAGCCAATATTGTACTAGAAATGTTGGTTTTAGCAATAAGAGAAGAAAAAGAAATTAAAGAAATTAGGTAATAAGGAGATAAAACTATCACTCTTTGCAGATAATATGATGGTATACTTAGAGTCCTAGAGGATCATTCAAAAACCTACTTGAAAAAACAGCTTTAGCAAAGTTGCAGGATAGAAAATAAACCCACACAAATCATCAGCATTTCTATATATTATTTACAAAGTTAAACAGCAAGAGTTAGAAAGAAAAATTCCATTTAAAATAACTGTAGACAAAATAAAACATTTGGGTGTCTACCTGCTAAAACAAACCCAGGAACTATATGAACACAATTACAAAAAACTTTTCACACAAAGTCAGGTCTAAACCATTGGAAAAACACCAATTGCTCATGGGTAGGTCAAGCTAATATAATAAAAATGACAATTCTACTTAAAATGGTCTGTTCTCAGTGCCATACCAATCAAACTGCCAAGAATATATTTTATATTGGAGGAACTATTGGAAAACAAGCATACTAGTGTACTGATAGTGGAGGTATGAATTGATCCAGCTGTTCTGGAAAACAATTTGAAACATCCAAAAAGTATGAAACAGTGCAAAACTTTTGGCACAATTATACCACTATTTAGACCCATAACCCAAAGAGATCAAAGAAAGGAAATTGGAAATTAAGAAAATAACCACCTCTTAGGGAAGAACTGAACATAATTGGTATATGAAGGTAGTAAAATATTATTGTGCCATATGAAATGTTGGAATAGACATTTTCATAGGAAACTGAGAAGACCTTTGTTAACTAAAGGAGATTAGAGTGAGCAAAACCAGTAGAACATTTATGTGACAAAAACCTTATTGGAGAAGGGAAGGGGAGGAACTCTCATCAATGCAATAATAAACTGCAGTTTTAGGAGACTAAGCCACAATAGAGATGTTGGATTTAAATGAAACTATTTTTAGGTGGAAATTACTTTTGCTTGACTTTGCATATTTTTATGAGGATCTTAATTTTAATCTTTTTATTGTTCAATTAGAGGAAGTAAAAAGAAGAGATAAGTGTTTATAATAATGATTTGCAATGGTATTTTCAAAAACTATAGTTCTCAATAATTAACATTCTTTATAATTGCTATGTGCATAGCAATTAGAATATTTCTTCTAGCTCATTTTGAGCTTTATTTATATTTTCTTTCTTTCTTTAGAATTTCCAGGTGATGTCAATCCTCTTACAAAGGAAAAAGGTGGCCCCAGAGGTCCTGAACCTACTCGATATGGAGATTGGGAACGAAAAGGACGTTGTGTGGACTTTTAATAGTCCAACTCTTGACAAACTGGTCTCTTCTGAATGTAGTATATTTAATTTAAGTTCTGATATTTAACTTCTTTGTGTTCCTTTTTTTTAATATAACTAAAAAATCATCTGATTTGGAGAATGTTAGTCCAAAAAAGATTTAAATTTTGGAAAAAATCATCTGATTTGGAGAATGTTAGTCCAAAAAAGATTTAAATTTTGGAAAAAATCATCTGATTTGGAGAATGTTAGTCCAAAAAAGATTTAAATTTTGGAAATATTTCTGCATTAGCATATTTATTATACAAATTTATTAATGAAGAGATGATGTTCAGGATGCCTGTTAATTTATCAGTTAAACTAACATCGCATATAACAAGTTTCATAACTTAATTTTTATGGGATGAAAGTGTTTCATTGTTTGAAAAGGTCTTACTGAGACTTAAAATATAAATTCCCAGATATATGTTACTTGGTCTACCTGTACTCTTCCTAATAGCAAGCTGTGGCAGAAACAAGTATTTGAAATATCATAATTGACATCTTGAGAAATATTTGTGCAAAACAATTCATTTCAATTCCACTAATTGAAAATTGGTGATAATTTGAGCAAGTAAATTAGGAAAATACATTGGATTGCCATGCCATCATTATCTGCAAAGAAAGAGTTTGCCAAGCAAATAATAGCATAAAAGACTAGCATTTCAGTTAAGCAAGTCCTTATAGAATGCTTTCTCAATGCCTAACATCATGCTAGATTGGGGAAGTAAAAATATAGAAGGAAAAAGGAAGAAAAAAGAGGCATAGACCTTAGGCTTCAGGAGCTTATGGTGTATTTGGGGAAATAATTTTCTAAATTGTGGATTGTACCACATTGGTAAGAGACAAGTCTGTCTATGGAGTCGGGAAAATTTGAAGCAGTGACCAAAATTATTGGATATTTTAAAATATGATTCTTGCATAAATATATCCATTTGTTTAATTGGAAATAAAATTCAAATTAAAATCAACATGTGAAACTAGCATCAAATTCTCAGTAGATGGTAAGATTGCAGAAAGAGAGGGCACTAGTACAGCTGAAAGCAGTGTATCCCAACATAGGTGGCTTGCAGAGAATAGGTGGTTACAAGAGGAAAGCAACTGGTCCTTAGACTAGAGGGAGGGATTGAGCACTTTTATATCCCAATGCTGCTTGAATGCTCCCTACCAAGCCTTCCTTGACTGGGGACTGGAGGAGACTAAGTAATTGGAATTAGGAACCATAAGCACCTCAACCCTTTCTGCTGGTGGAGGAAACTAATCTTTTGACAATGGATTCAGTTTCTTGATCATTTGATATTTTGTTAACTTTTACTTTATGTGTAAGTTTTGTTTTTTATTATAAAATTGTGATGGATACTTAATTTTACTTGAATAAAATGCAAGCAAAAAAAATTTTTGTGTAAATTGTTTTATGAAAAAGGGAAGCACATATATATACATATATATGTGTATGTATATAAATATAAAGCAATATCCCACTTTAAAAAAATATACACGGGGCAGCTAGGTGGCGCAGTGGTTAGAGCACCAGCCTGGAAGTCAGGAAGACCTGAGTTCAAATCTGGTCTCAGACACTTCCTAGCTGTGTGACTCTGGGCAAGTCACTTAACCCCAATTGCCTCAGCAAAAAGCAAAAAAAATATATATATATATACAAATATATACATATGTTATATACGAAATTTGGAAACTGTTACCCTGGAGAACAACTGATATCAGTAGAGGAGAAACAGAAAATTACAGGAGACAATGTGCAGATGGTAAAGCAGCAAAATTACATCCTCATATCTATCAACAAATAATTTGACTTTAGTGGGTCACAAGCATTGCAGGATGGAACAACATGACAACATAGCATAAATTTGAAAAAGAATGATGGAGGAACACTGTATATTAAGAAATAATATTCATATAGAAAATTTTATAAACCAGTGGAGTCACATAGTGATCAGTGGAAAAAGAAACATGATACTGTCATTGAAGTATATTGTATATTATATGTCACAAATTTGACAGTCATGATAAGTAATAGTTAAGAATTTAAAATGTATACTTTCAGGACTAATAAAGCAGAGTTGCTGATAAATTCTTGACTTGCTTTAATAATTGCATTTTCCAAGGAATATAGAAAGCAGCAAAAGATAGTGCTATTTTGAATTTGATTTATACCTATTGAATATTACACTAAAAATGATGGGAAACAATAAGATCAGGGGTGAAACGAGGTTGCCCACTATCACCATTACTATTCAATATTGTATTAGAAATGCTAGCCTTGGCAATAAGACAAGAAAAAGAGATTAAAGGAATTAGAATAGGTCATGAGGAAACCAAATTATCACTCTTTGCAGATGATATGATGCTCTACTTAGAGAACCCTAGAGAATCAACTAAAAAATTATTAGAATTAATTCACCACTTTAGCAAAGTTGCAGGATACAAAATAAATCCACATAAATCATCAGCATTTTTATACATCACCAACAAAATGCAACAGCAAGAGATACAAAGAGAAATTCCATTCAAAATAACTATCGATAGTATAAAATATTTGGGAATATATCTGCCAAGGGAAAGTCAGGATCTATATGAGCAAAACTACAAAACACTCTCCACACAAATAAAGTCAGATCTAAACAATTGGAAAAACATCAAGTGCTCTTGGATAGGTCGAGCGAATGTAATAAAGATGGCAATACTACCTAAACTAATCTATCTATTTAGGGTTATACCAGTCAAACTCCCAAGAGATTATTTAACTGACCTAGAAAAAATAACAACAAAATTCATCTGGAAAAACAAAAGGTCAAGAATTTCAGGGGAATTAATGAAAAAAAATGCAAATGAGGGTGGCCTAGCTGCACCAGATCTAAAACTATATTATAAAGCAGTGGTCACCAAAACCATTTGGTACTGGATAAGAAATAGAGTAGTGGATCAGTGGAATAGGTTAGGTTCACAGGACAAAGTACTCAATCACAATAGTAATCTAATGTTTGATAAACCCAAAGACCCCAGTTTTGGGGATAAAAACTCACTATTTGACAAAAACTGCTGGGATAATTGGAAACTAGTCTGGAAGAAATTAGGCATTGACCCACACCTAACACCATATACCAAGATAAGGTCAAAATGGATTCATGATCTAGGCATAAAGAATGATATTATAAACAAATTAGAACAATGTAGGATGGTTTACCTCTCAGACCTGTGGAGGGGGAAGGAATTTGTGACCAAAGAAGAACTAGAGGTCATTATTAATCACAAAATAGATAAGTTTCACTATATCAAGTTAAAAAGTTTTTGTACAAACAAAATGAATGCAGACAAGATTAGAAGGGTAGCAGTAAACTGGGAAAATATTTTTACATCCAAAGGTTCTGATAAAGGCCTCATTTCTAAAATATATAGAGAATTGACTCAAATATATAAGAATTCAAGTCATTCTCCAATGGATAAATGGTCAAAAGATATGAACAGACAATTTTCAGACGAAGAAATTGAAACTATTTCCGGTCACATGAAAAGGTGCTCCAAGTCACTATTGATCAGAGAAATGCAAATTAAGACAACTCTGAGATACCACTACACACCTGTCAGATTGGCTAAAATGACAGGAAATGGTAATGATAACTGTTGGAGGGGATGTGGGAAAACTGGGACACTGATACATTGTTGGTGGAACTGTGAACGGATCCAACCATTCTGGAGAGCAATTTGGAGCTATGCTCAAAAAGTTATCAAACTGTGCATACCCTTTGACCCAGCAGTGTTTCTACTGGGCCTATATCCCAAAGAGATTTTAAAGGAGGGAAAGGGACCCACATGTGGAAAAATGTTTGTGGCAGCCCTTTTTGTAGTGGCAAGAAACTGGAAATTGAAAGGATGCCCATCAATTGGAGAATGGCTGAATAAATTATGGTATATGAATGTTATGGAATAGTATTGTTCTGTAAGAAATGACCAACAAAAGGATTTCAGAGAGGCCTGGAGAGACTTGCATGAACTGATGCTGAGTGAAATCAGCAGAACCAGGAGAACATTATACACACCAACAAGACTATATGATGATCAATTCTGATGGACATGGCTCTCTTCAACAATGATGTGATTCAAACCAGTTCCTATTGTTCAGCAATGAAGATAGTCATATACATCCAGAGAGAGGCCTGTGGGAACTGAATGTGGACCACAACACAGCATTTTAACGGTTTCTGTGAATATTTTCTAGCATGTTGTTTTCCTTCTTAGCTTGTTGTTGTTGTTGTTGTTTTATTCTCTTTCTAGATCTGATGTTTCTTGTGCAGTAAGATAACTGTATAGATATGTATACATGTATTGGATTTGTCATATAATTTAACATATTTAACATGTATTAGATTACCTGTCATCTAGGGATGGAGAGTGGGGGGAAGGAGAGGAAAAGCTTGGAACAAACAAACAAACAAAAGTTATACAAAGGTTAATGTAGAAAGATCACTCATATGTTCTGTAAATAAAAAGCTTTTAATAAAAAAAATTATACTTCTCATCCTTTTCTTGTGTTGGTGTATATCCCATTTCTTATCCCTGCTAATATTTCTTTAGTTTTACTCCTTAATTTGCCTTGCTATTCCTTAACTTCCCCCCCCCCCACTCATGGAAACCTCCCTTCTCTTCTCCCTCCAACCATCACCATTTTCCTTCTTCTTTATCCCATTCCCTTTAACCATACTTAGTCCACTTCCATTATTCTAAACACTCTTCTCTTACTCCACCTTATCCTATGTTATCATTTCCTTTCCTTTTTATACCCTTCCCATTAATCTGCACACCTTGTCCCACTGCCATAAATCTACACACTCTTCTATACCCCTCTTATCCTATTCCTCTTCCATCAATTCTCTTTAGATTTTGGAAGGCGCTATACCTTTCATGCTATATATTTATTTAAATGATATTTAAGACAAATACAAAATAAGAAAAAACAATTTTAAAAGACAGAAAAAGGAAAATAAAAACAAAATATTGTCATGTGCCCAGCAAAACATCAGGGATGATTCAAAATATTTTCCCCTATTTAATGCATTCCCAATGTGAATAGGTTTTCAGAACTATTAGCCCTCCTTCCCTATCTAATGCCTCTATGTCAGTTCTTCCTCTGTACCTTGTTCATATAGTATAATATATTCATATATAACTTTTCCTAGACAGTTTGCTTTTTAGAATCAGATCATACTCAGCTCTGCTCCAGGCTTTCTTTTTGAGCTACCCAATTACTGACGTGATTCTTAGACATATGGTTTATATTTTCACGTATGAAATATGAAGTTTGTCTTTACTGAGTCCTTTGAAATAGTCTTTGATGTTGGCTCTTAATATGTTAAGTTTTCTATTGAGTTCATATTTGGTTGAGACAAAATCTTGAAAATCTGCAAGTTCAGGGCAGCTAGTTGGTGCAATGGATAGAGTACCAGCCTTGAAATCAGAAAGATCTGAGTTAAAATCTGGCCTCAGTCACTTAACACTTCTTAGCTGTGACTCTGGGCAAGTCACTTAACTTCAATTGCCTCAGAAAAAAAAAAAGAAAAAAAAAGGAAGAAGAAGAAAGAACATCTGCAAGTTCATTGAATGTCCATTTTTTTTCCATTCAATATTATACTTAGTTTTGCTAGATATATTTTTTGGTTGCAAGCCTACTATATAATATTCCAGAACCTATAGTCTTTCATGATAGTTACTGATAAAACCTATACAATTCTAATTTTAACTCCATCATATTTGAATTGGATTTTTTTGTTTGCTTGTTTCTTATAAAATTTTCTCTTTGATCTGGGGTTTTTGAAATTTAGCAATAATGTTCCAATGCATATTCTTTGCAGGATTTCTTTGAGATGGTGATGTGTAGATTTTTTTCTATTTCTATTTTCCCTTCATGTTCTATCACTTCAGTATAACTTGCTTTGATTATTTCTTATAATATTGTGCCAAGGTTATTTCTTTGATCACAGCTTTCAGGTAGTCCAATTATTCTTGTTTTACCTTCTTCAGTTCCAATTGGTCAGTGAAAAAGGCCATATACACCCAGAGAGAGGGATATGAAATGTGGACCACAACATAACATTTTCATGCTCTCTATTGATGTTTGCTTGCATTGTGTTTTCTTTCTCAGATTTTTTTTCTTGTAGACATGATTTTTCTTGCACAGGAAGGTAAGTGTAGAAATATGCATACATATATTTGATTTGTCAAGTATTTTGACATAATTAACATGTAGTGGACTTCCTGCCATCTAGGGGAGCGGTGGGAACTAGGAGGGAAAAATTTGTAACTGAAAGCTTTGTAAGGGTTAATCTTGAAGAATTACCCATACATATATTTTACCTTCTTGATCTGTTATCCAGATCCAGATCGTTTTTCTCAATAGATGTTTCCTAATGAATGCTTTTTTTTTTGATGTTCATAATTTGTTTTGTATATCTTGGTGTCCTATAGTTTTAATTCTAATTTTCAAAGAATTATTTTCTTCTCAACACTCTGGATCTTCTTTTCTAGTTGGTTGGTTTTCATATCTAATTGGTTTTTCTTGGATGATCCTGTTTTTCCTTTTTAAGTTTTTCCTCAGTCTCTCTAATTTGATTTTTAAAGTCTTTTTTGAATGCTTTTATAAATTCTTTCTGGGCAGGTAGTCATATAATGTTACTCTTTGGGGTAGGAGAGGCTTTTTTTTTTTTTAAACTTCAGTGACCTCCTCTGAAGATAATCCCTGGTCTTCCCATAGTAACTTTCAATATTGGGTTTTTTCTCCTTTGCCTACTCATTTTTTAACATGAGAATTTATTACTGTAGGCATCCTTAATACTGCAGTGGGGGAGATGGTACCTATATCCTCACCTCAGCTGTCCCCTCTGACCTGGAATCCCAAAGCAAAAACTATCCTCCTCCAAGTGCTCTTAGCCAGCAGCATCCTTCCCTCATTGCTTCTGCATTAATCAGGTATGCTAGTTCCCTTTCATCCAGGGCCACATCTCAGCAGCATAGCTGAACCTGGCATTCCTTATTAGAAGAGGTTTCCTCAGTCTTCCTGGACTCAGACTCCTGACTCCTCTCACTATTCAGAAGGTGAAAGTTCCTATGGTTGTGGCAGAGGCTATTTCCAAATTTAGCTAGCCCCAGAGCTTCCTGCTTGCTGTTTCAGAGAAGGTAGCCTGGAGATGTTTACATAAGGTTACCACTTAGTTTAGTCTTCTCAAGTTGTCCTAGGAGGAGCTCTGTTCTGCCCCAAATCTTATTTGTTTTTCTCTGGTCATTGTTTGCCCTAAGGCACAATTTTGTTTTGTTTGTGGGAAAATCTGGAGAACTGGGAATTTCCTGACCTACTCTGCCATCTTCCCAGAATCTTTCTATAAATACTGTCCTAAAGACACAAATGATTCTGATAAGAAGGAATAAACTGTCTAAAGAGATCAAAATGGTTGCCTTCAGAATTCAGGAACCAACTTAGATTTTAGATACATATTTAGAAGAAGAAAGCAGAGACAGGTACCTGAGTATAATTAAAAAGAATTGGCACTGTCCTTCCTAAAAAATAAAAAGTCATTCCCTATCTCAGAAAGAGTTTTAATGAATGTTAAACACTACAAAAAGGGCTTGTTTATTTTTTAAACAAAAGGAAGATTTCTTTTTTTTCTAAAGAGAATAGGACCACGGTTTAATATGGACTAAATGATAATGATGAAAATAAGATAGCTCATTTTTGCTTTTTTCTCTGGCCTAGAAAGTATAGAACAAGAAATGGTTGACTGAAATCCAGGATCAATGAGGACATTTTAAAAGTGTCTTAACTACCCTCATCAGATTCAGATCACTAGACCTATTAAAACTGCATCCCAGGATATTGAAAGTGACTGACTTAATTGATCTTTTTTTTTTCTTACAATTTTTTTTTGTTTGTTTTGAACTAGAAAGTAATTAGTAATTTTTGAAACATGAGTATTGGAGAAGGACTCAAGAAGGGCAAATTAATTTTAGGAAAAGAGAAGAGGAAAGCCTCTACAAGCTGAAGCCAGTACAGTTGATTCAAATTATTGTTTGAATTCTGGAACATTTTAAAAGGATAATTTGAAGACAGGGAATAATGGCAGTTCTGACTAACAAAATAGTATGGCTACATCAAAAAGCAGGTCCTACTGGATTGACCACATTCCTTTGTTTAGCTGACTAACCAGACAGTAATAAGGACAGACATTTGTATGCTTAGGTTCCAATAAAGCATTTGACAAAAATCTTTTTGAAGATGATAAAATATAAGCTAGATGATAGTAAAGTTAAATGGATTCAGAAATGTTTAAATGGCAACCCAAAGTCTGAGAAGTGATTTTTTCTATTATGTTAATAATCAATTATTAAATTAGGATTGAAGTTTTTCCTTTTTATTTCCTCATTCAGGGATTAGCCCCTATAGATCACTGGGTCTCTGAAGGACATTAGTGATAGATAAGATTACAAAAAATTCTCTGGGTACATGCTTTGTGATTCTGGGCAGGACCCCATCCAACTTGAAGACTTTACAAATAAAATCTAATCCAGGAAAATTCTTGCCCTTAGGAAGTAAGCTCAGATCATTGTACCTCCCCATTAGAAGCTAGGGAAAGCCAGTTTATGAAAGAGAAAAACAATTTGAATGGTCTAAATTGTAAAGGATTCCTTTGTCTAGATTGCTGGAGACAGGTGAGTTTCATGATCAAGCCACATTCCCAGCCAGAGGAACTGAAGACTTTTTGGCTACCTCCTCATTAATATGTCCACCCCCTCATTAGTTATTCATCAGTCAGACTTGACTATCAGGGCCATCTCCTTTTCCAGAGGTATTTGGAATTTGTTATTCAGGAATCTCCATGGTTTTGTCTTTGGTTACTAAGAAACTACTAATCAATTTATCAATTATTGGCTAGCCTAATTGAGAAACTGATTATTAATTACCCAGAAACTCTGTCTTTTGGCTTTTCATTGGTCCCAATTTAGTCATTATTAGGAGAATATTAACTATTAAAGTTTCTAGTAAAGTGTCTCTGTCCTTGGCTGTGTACTAGTTAATATTTTTATCTATAACTTGAATGAAGCTATAGATGTCATGCTTGTTTGAAAAAGATAGCTAATAGAAACTGGAAACTGAAGGGATGCCCATCAAGTGGCTGAATAAATTATGGTATATAAATGTTATGGAATATTATTGCTCTGTAAGAAATGACCAGCAGGACGATTTCAGAGAGGCCTGGAGGGACTTGCATGAACTGATGCTGAGTGAAACGAGCAGAACCAGATCATCATACACAGCAACAACAGTATTACATGATGATCAATTCTAATGGACATGGCTCTCTGCAACAAAGAATTGTCTCAAACCAGTTCCATCAAAGAAAACCATATACACCCAGAGAGAGGGAAATGAAATATGGACCAAAACGTAACATTTTCATGATCTCTATTGACATTTGCTTGCATTGTGTTGCCTTTCTCTGATTCTTTTTTTTTTTTTTTCTTGTAGATAGGATTTTTCTTGCATAACTTCTCAAGCATTTCAACATTATTAACATGTAGTGGACTTCCTGCCATCTAGGGGAGGGGAGGGGACTGGGGGTAAAATTTGTAATGGAAAGCTTTGTAAAGATCAATGTTGGGGAACTACCCATACATGTTATACAAATAAAAAGCTTTAATAAAAAAAAAAAAGAAAGAAAGAAAGAAAAAGATAGCTAAACTGACCCAGCAGTGTTTCTATTGGGCTTATATCCCAAAGAAATCATAAAGGAAGGAAAAGGCCCCACATGTGCAAGAATGTTTGTGGCAGCCCTTTTTGTAGTGGCTAGAAACTGGAAACTGAAGGGATGCCCTTCAGTTGGAGAGTGGCTGAATAAATTATGGTATATGAATGTTATGGAATATTATTGTTCTGTAAGAAACGACCAGCAGAACGATTTCAGAGAGGCCTGGAGAGACTTGCCTGAACTGATGCTGAGTGAAATGAGCAGAACCAGGAGATCATTATACACAGCAACAAGACTATACGATGATCAATTCTGATGGACATGGTTCTCTTCAACAATGAAATATTTCAAACCAGTTCCAGTTGTTCAGTGAAGAAAGCCATATACACCCGGAGAGAGGGACATGAGATATGGACTACAACATAACATTTTCATGCTCTCTATTGATGTTTGCTTGCATTGGGTTTCCTTTCTCAGATATTTTTTGTTCATGTAGATATGATTGTTCTTGCACAGCAAGATAATAAGTATGTTATTATGTATACATATATTCGACTTGTCAAGTATTTTAATATAATTAACATGTAGTGGATTCCCTGCCATCTAGGGGAGGAGAGGGGACTAGGGGTAAAAGTTGTAATGGAAAGCTTTGTAATGATCAATGTTGAAGAACTACCCATACATATGTTATGCAAATAAAAAGCTTTAATTAAAAAAAAAGAAAGGAAAAGAAAAGAAAAAGAAAAGGCTAGATTATGAGACAAAAGATCCAAAAGATAATGGAATTTAGAGTTAGTAGCAACAGTACACTTTTGTTTTACAAATGAGGAAAACTCATTGTATAATTTGCATGATAAATTGCAAAACTTTTGCTTGAGATTGCAAGGATAATTGACTTACCAAATGTCCTACTGGTATTAAAAGTCACTGCTGGGGTTTCAAACTCTGATTCCATAGCCATCTCTTTTCTTTGTACCATATTGCCTTCCATCCTGAAAAGCTATGTAGTAGATCAAAACTAATAAAATGAAATTTAATGAGTTTAAATATAAAGCTCCATATTTATTTTAACACCCTCAGCCACTCTTCTTTTGCATATATGTGAGAGAGACTGATCTCTTTTGTATTACCTTCTTTTGTATCTGATTGTTCCTTTATCATCATCTATTTCTTATATTCTAAATGTTGATTTCTTTCAAATCAATTTTGATCCCTCTTTTCTATTTTAACATCCCCTTCTACATCATCTTTCATAGGCTTCCATTTTATGCCAATCTCTTCCCAGAATTTCTAGGTCACATCACATCCTCCTGGATGTCTTGTAGACATCTCAAACTCAACATGTCTAAAACAGAACTCATTTGCCTCTTGGAAACTTGAGATCCCTTTGAGAACTAATTGAATTACTATCTGCTTCAAGAGGCCTCTCCTAATCTGTTTGTTAATATTTCTCCCTCAAAAACTTGAGGGAGAAATCTTATATATTTACATATTTATATTTATTTTATGTACATCCTGAATTTATCTGTGAATATTATATCTTCTTAGTAAAATTTAAACTCCTTGAGAGTGAAAACTGTCTCACTTCTGTCTTTTTCTGTCCCTTGTGTTTGACAGGCATTTAAATGCTTGTTGATTAACTTTTTTTTTTACAAAAAAGTCTCACTGATCCTTTTTTCCAAATCATATCAATTCCCAATGATTCTTCTTTCTCAGCCACAAAGAGTCCTCTTAGTAACTAATTATCATTCCTCCAAAATCCATCCTTTTCGTCTACACTCCTTTTTCTGCCAAAGTTGCCACTTTTTTCCAATTTTAACCTTGGAGTAATCCTCATTCTCCTCATCCGGCATATCCAGTTGATGAGGGGAGATAGATGGTGCTGATGAGGTGCGATAAAAGGAGAGAGGGGCCTCCTTTTGGCCAATCATGGGCTTAATGAAGGAATCCACGAACCCCACAAGGAGCGAGGTTTATGGCAAAATGAGTTTATTATATAGCCTGAGAGAACCAGCTTTCTTAGTGGGACAGTTCCGATAGGGGAGAAGTAAAAAGTGGGCTATTAGCAAAGATTAGTTAATTCCCCTTGTGGAAAATCAGGGAAGATTGGGGTTCAGAGCCATCCTTTTATTATCTATCTGTAAAGGGCAGTGATTACGTCCTAGACTAAGATTTCTGATTGAATTGCAAGTTTGCCTATGAATAGGTGGGTGGGACCCCTCCTATCGCGACTGGAGGGCTTTTGAGATTTAGGGTCTCTCCAGCCCTTCCCACACACACAATCAAGGACACAGCCTACATCACAATCACTTGTTTAATATTTCTATCTCCACTACGACTCTGAGAGCCCTTCTCTCTACCTTAACAGCCACCACCTTTTGCTTTGATTAGAATACCAGCCTCCAATTGCTCTCCCTGCTTCAAGTTACTCCTAACTCCAGTCCATTTAAACAGTTGCCCAAATGTTTTTCCTTAAATGCAAATCTGACCGTGTCACTCTTTTTCTCAAATTTCAGTGGCTCTCTCTTTCTTCCAGGATAAAATATAATTTTTTTTTTTTGTATGGAAGGTCCATTAAAATTTGACTCCAACCTCTCTGCATGTTACTACCCTCCCTGCATTCTGATTTAGCCAAAATGACCTCTCTTTCCCCACAGGACATTCCACTTTTCTGTGCTTTTGGTTGACTGTCCCCCATCCCTTGGAATCTTTTCACCACTATTTCATAGAATTCCTCTCTTCCTTCAGTATACAGCTCAAGCACTTTACAATTATTATCTCATTTGGTCCTCACAAAACCCTTGGGAAGTAGGTGCTATTATTCCTCATTTTGTAGATAAGGAAATTGAGGCAAACAGAAGGTAAGTGACTTGCCCAAGATATCTGAGCTGACTTTGAATTCAAATCTTCCTGACTCCAAGTCCATGATCTACCTTGTGCACCATGTAGCTGTCCTATGAACTTGTTTTATTAATATCTTGATAACTGCATTTCAATATGGTCAGTTTCCTAATTAAAAGAAAAAAATTGTAATATAAGGTTTTGCAAGGGTCAATGGTGAAAAATTATCCATGCATATGTTTTGAAAATAAAAAGCTTTAATTAAAAAAATCTTATTTAAAAAAAAAAGTTGTATTGATGTGTTTGTTTCTACATTACATTTACAGGTTATTCTCTCTTTATAGATTATTCTTACTTCCTGAAAGGTCTCTTGAAACAAAGCAAAACAGCTAAATAAAACTAATATATCTATGAAGATATATCTTATTTTTGCACCCTAAATCCAAAACCCCTTTATGATGGATACCACATTTTATCATCTGCCCCCTAGAATCACAGATGATCATAGTTCTTCAAAATAGTTTGTTTTTCCAGTGTTCTTATAAAAATTGTTCTCTTGATTCTATTCATTTTATTCTTCAGTTCACTCAAAATTGTTCATTTTGTATGATATTGATGTTGTAGCATAAATTGTTCTGGTTGTGCTAACTTCATTCTGCATCAGTTCATTGTCTATCTTTGTCTTTTTTTTTTTTTTTTTTTTACTGTACAATAGTACTATATTGCTAGTAGGTCAGGAGTTCCTTTGCACAGGGAATTCCACAGGTTCCCCAAACAGGGGATGTACTTTGATAACCAAAGAAAGAGACTGGGAGCCCATTATGATTATATAAATAACTTAATAATCATATGGATTACTAACATAAGGGCTCTCTAGGACAGCAGTCAGACAATTCAGTGAATCCCTGCAAAGACCCTGAAACAGCTCTCACAGAATCACAGAAATCAAAGAAAGGGAGGAGGAGCTAGAGAGCATCCTTGCATTCATTAGCATGATTTTGGCTAGAGTTTTGGTTTATTATTGCTCAATATTGGGCTTGGTTCCAGAACCCAGGTGCAAGAACAGTGCAGGTGGTTAGATTTTTCATATACTCAAGGCCACATGCTGTTTTGTTTGAATAGGTTTCTAGACACACAAGATTATTTGCCAGATAGTGTCCCTATAAAGGGTTTCACCCCCTTTGGTATGGTTTTCACTCCAGTAGGGATTTCACATCCAATCCCTGAAATCCTTGTTATGGCTTTCACCAATTAGGACTTCACAAGTGCACTCACTAATGATCCATATTTGATCTATTTTTCAGATGTTGAACACTCTTAGTTGACAATTTTTGCCACCACAGAAACCTACTTAATCATTTTTGTACATTAAAGTTTTTTCCTATTTCTTTGGTCTTTTGGGGTTATAGACCCAGCAATATCATAGCTGGATAGCAGGATACACAGCATTTAGTAACTTTTGGTGTATGGTTCCAAATTGTTTTACAGAATTGATCATTTATAGGTCCACCAATAGTATATCAGTGTACCTGTTTTGCCACAGTTCCTACAACATTTATCACTTTCCTTTTTTATCTTCTTTTTTTTTTTTTTTTTGTGGCTATAGATAGCCTGGGTTTCTTCCCTTGAGAACTGTCTGTTCATATCCTTATATCTATTATCAGTTGAAGAATGGCTTTTTCTTATAAATATAAATTCTTATATATCTTAGAGAAAAAAAGACCTTTGTTGGAAAAATTTATTGCAAAGATTTCCCCACACACACACATTTTTTTCTCATTTAATCCTAGCTTTATTAGATTACAAAAACTTTTAAATGTTATGAAATCAAAATTATCCATTTCTTCTCTCTATTCCTCATTTGGTTATAAATCTTTCTGATCTCCATGGATCAGATAGATAACTTTTTCCATGTTTCTCTAGTTTGTTTATCATGTGGCCTTTTATATCTAGGTTACCCATTTGTATTTGTTCTTGTATAAGGTGTGAGATATTGGTCTAATTCTAACTTTTTCCATATTACTATCCAGTTTTTCCAAAAGTTTTTGTCAAATAGTGTTTACCTCATACCGGGGTACTAGATTTATGTACTTCTATGTGTGTTTTATACCTAATCTGACTCACTGATAAAGTTCCATTTTTCTAATATATATAAAATTGTTTTGCTAATTAATACTTTGCAGTCTAGTTTGAATTCTAACACTGCTAAGCCCCCTTTGTTCCCATTTTGTTTCATTATTCCATTTGAGGTTCTTGACCTTTTTTGCCTTCATATGAATTTTGTTATTTTTTCTAGTTCTCTAAAGTAAACATTTGATTTGTTTGACATTGAATAGGTAAATTAATTTAGGTAAATTATTCACTCATATATTGACTCTTCTACCCATGAGCAATAAATATTTTTTTCAATCATTTAGGTCTACTTTATTTCAAAAACAGTTGTTTATAGTTGTTTTTAAATAGTTCTTGTATATATCTTGTAAAATATTCCATAAATGAATATATAAAATTTTATTAACATTAAATGGATATTTATTTACATTAATTAATTAATTGATGTTAATATTTGCTTTCATTTTTATATTTATTTGTTTATATTTATTTTTAATAATAAATTTGTTAATGTTAATTAAATAATAATAATGTTAAATGGAATTTCTTTTTCTTCATACTAGATTGTATAACTCCTATGAACTGATAAATGTTCAAAATTCATCTGTGTGCCCAATACACTTTTAGATTTAATCTGCATAATTAATGAAAAAAAAGGCTGATGATGGTGGACTTGCTGTACCAGATTTAAAACTATATTATAAAGCAGCGGTCATCAAAACCATTTGGTACTGGCTAAGAAATAGAGTAGTCGATCAGTGGAAAAGGATAGAATCACAAGACAAACTAGGCAATAACTATAACAATTTGGTTTTTGATAAACCCAAAGACCCCAGCTTTTGGGATAAGTATTCACTATTTGACAAAAACTGCTGGGAAAACTGGAAACTAGTGTGGAAGAAATTAGGGCTTGACCCACATCTAACACCACATACCAAGATAAGATCTAAATGGGTTCATGATCTGGATAAAAAGAGTGATACTATAAGTAAATTAGAGGAATGTAATATAGTTTACCTCTCAGACCTATGGAGATGGAATAAATTTATGTCCAAAGAAGAACTGGAACTCTTAATTGAAAACCAGATAGATAACTTTGACTATATTAAGTTAAAAAGTTTTTGTACAAACAAAATCAATGCAGACAAGATTAGGAGGGAAGCAATAAATTGGGAAATCATCTTTACATTTAAGGGTTCTGATAAAGGTCTCATCTCTAAAATATGTAGAGAATTGTCTCATATTTATAAAAATTCAAGCCATTCTCCAATCAATAAATGGTCAAAGGATATGAACAGACAATTTTCAGAGGATGAAATTAAAACTATTTATAGTCATATGAAAAGGTGCTCCAAATCACTATTGATCAGAGAAATGCAAATCAAGACAACCCTGAGGTACCACTTCACACCTGTCAGATTGGCTAAAATGACAGGAAAAATTAATGATGAATGTTGGAGGGGATGTGGGAGGGCTGGGACACTGATGCATTGTTGGTGGAGCTGTGAATGGATACAGCCATTCTGGAGAACAATTTGGAGCTATGCTCAAAAAGTTATCAAACTGTGCATACTCTTTGACCCAGCAGCATTTCTATTGGGCTTATATCCCAAAGAAATCATAAAGGAAGGAAAAGGCCCCACATGTGCAAGAATGTTTGTGGCAGCCCTTTCTGTAGTGGCTAGAAACTGGAAATTGAATAGATGCCCTTCAATTGGAGAATGGCTGAATAAATTATGGTATATGAATATTATGGAATATTATTGTTCTGTAAGAAATGACCAGCAAGATGATTTCAGAGAGGCCTGGAGCGACTTACATGAACTGATGCTGAGTGAAATGAGCAGAACCAGGAGATCATTATACACGGCAGCAACAGTACTATATGACGATCAATTCTGATGGACATGGCTCTCTTCAACAATGAAATGTTTCAAACCACCTCCAATTGTTCACTGAAGAAAGCCATATACACCCAGAGAGAGGGATGTGAAATGTGGACCACAACATAACATTCTCATACTCCTTGATGGATGTTTGCTTACATTGTGTTTCCTTTATCTGATATATCGTTTGTGTAGATAAGATTTTTCTTGCACAACAATGATAAGTTTGGAAATATGTATACATATATTTGATTTGCCAATATTTTAACATAATTAACATGTAGTGGATATCCTGCCATCTAGGGGAGGGGTGGGGAGTTGGGGGGAAAAATTTGTAACAGAAAGCTATGTAAGGGTTATTGTTGAAGAATTACCCATACATATGTTATGCAAATAAAATAAAAAAATAATTAAAAAAAAAGATTTAATCTGCATAATTAACATTTTCTCCATCACTTTCATAAGTCTTGATAACTAACAAAACAATAAATCAAGCCCAGATGTGTAATGCTTACCTGGTTTCTGAGAAATAAATGCTCACACTAAAAATTTAACAATTGGTTCTCATAGGCTGGTTCAAGCTGGTTCAAAACTTTTGATTCTATAAAAACACTGATGATTTACATAGATTTGTTTTTTTTTATCCTGTAAGTGTGCTAAAGTTATTGATTATCCTAATTAATTATAAGCTAATTTTTAGGATTCTTTAAATACGCTTGCATATCATGTGTAGAAAGTTACAATTTTGTTTCCCTCATTTCTCTTTTTGTTTGTTTTTCTTTTCTGCTGTGTCCAGCACTTCTAGATATGTCAAATGAAAGTGACAATAATGGACATCCTTCTTTCACCTAAAATTTTTGGAAAGAATTCTAATTTATCTCCATTGCAACTAATAGTAATTTTTGGTCTTAGACATGCTATTCATCATTTTAAAGAACGATTCATTTATTCCTATGATTTTTAGTTTGTTTGTTTGTTTTTTCCAAAGAAATTGGTATTGTATTTTGTCAGAAGATTTTGCTGGATCTATTGACATAATCATTTGTTTGTTTGTTTGTTTGTTTTTTATTTTGCTATTAACATGATTAATTTAGTTTATAGTTTCATTATGTTAAACCCTGCATTTCTGGAATAAATTCAGTCTAGTCATAGTGTATAATTTCTTTAATAGATTATTTTGATCTCTTTGCTAATATTTAATTTTTTTGTATCCATATTCATTAGGGTTATTGGTCTATAGTTTTCTTCTTCTATTTTGATTCTCCCAGATTTGTGTATCAAGACCATATCTGTGACACAGAGGAAATTTGGTAGGATTCCTGCTAATTTCAAAAACAAATTGTGTAATATTTGAATTAATTTTCTTTGAAAGTTTGATAGAATTTACTTGTGAATCCATCTAGCTCTGGACTTTTTTTCCTTTGGAAGCTAACTTATGACTCATTTAATTTCTTCCTCTGAAATTGATTTAAATGATCTTTTTTCTGTTAATTTAAATATTTTATATTTTTGTAAATATTCATTTTTTGTCATTGATTTTACTGGTCTAGAGTTGGGTAGAATAGTTTCCAATAATATCCTTTTTAAAAATTTGTTTTAAACTCTCCTTTTTCACATTTTTCCCTATTTGTATGTTTTTTATTTGATATTGTTCTCAATTACATGTAAAAACAATTTTTAACCTTAGTTTTTAAAAAATCGTGAAGTCCAATTTCTTTTTTTTTTCCTACCTAACTCCCTCATTGAGAAGACAAGAAATTTGATTTAAGTTATACATGTATACTTATGTAAAACATATCTCCAAATTGGTCATGTTGCCTTTTCACTTTAGATATTTCTTTCTTTATAATCAAATTAGTTTATGTTTTATCTTTTTATTGGTGTTTTTAAAAAACCAATTTCCAGTTTTATTAGTTTATTAATTTCCTTTGTAATCCTATGTAATTTATTTAATGCGTTCAAAAATATTAGTCTAAGGGGTCAGCTAAATGGTGCAGTGGATGGAGCACTGAATGGAGCCCCTGCCCTAAACTCAAGAGGAACTGAGTTCAAACCCAATTTCAGACACTTAATATTTCCTAGCTGTATGACCCAGGGCAAGTCACTTAACTTAATTGCCTTGTTAAAACAAAACAAAACAAAACAAACAAACAACAACAACAAAAAAACCCACATTAGTCTGAGAAGAGATCCTAAACTTCCCCAAACTGGAGAAGGAGTCTATGATCCAAAAAAGGGTCAGTATCCCTGTTATGCATGAAACCTTTCCTGTTCTCAAATGCTAGTGCTTTCTTGTATTTAATTACCTTTTTATCTATTTGTATTTATTCTGTACATATTTATATATGTATTTGTTGTCTTCTCCATTAGAATGTAAGTTTCTTCAATTTGGAGCTAAGTCCAAAAGGTTATAAAACTATATACTCTTTGATTTGACAATATCCACTGCTAGCTCTATATCCCAAACATGTATTTTAAAAAAGGAAAAAGGACATATTTGTGCAAAAATATTTATAGCAGCTCATTTTGTGTTGGAGGGGATGCCCATCAACTGGAGAATTTTCGGCTGAACATATTGTGATATATGATTGGGATGGAATATCATTATGCTATAAAAAATGACAAGCAGGATGATTTCAGGAAAATTCTGGAAAGACTTACATGAATTGATGCAAAATGAAATTGCTAAAACCAGGAGAATGTTGTACTCAATACAACATTATTGTCCAATAAAGAACCATGAATAACTTAGGTATGCTCAACAATACAATGATCTAAGACAAACCCAGAGGACTAATGATGAAGCACATTATTCACCTCCAGGGACAGAATTGATATTATCTGAATACAGATTGAAGCAATTCCTTTCATTGTTTTTTCCCCCCCATTCTAGTCTTCTAGTACAAAATGACTAATGTGGAAATATTTTACATGATCTCACATGTATAAACTAGATTGAATTCCTTATTCCATATGGAAAGGGGAAGAAGGAGGAAGAGAAGGATAGAATTTGAAACTCATAACTTTAAAAAAATGTTTAAAGTTATTTTAACATAATTAGGGGAAAAGCTAAACATTGTATTTGAGGTAACAGCCTTGATGATGGGACTGGCAATCAACCTGGTGAAATTCAGAAAGGTTGTGCACAAGGGGTATATTTTTGTTTTACTTTTTTCCCCAACAACTCTCGAAGATGGTCTACTCAATTATAAAAAGATTAATGGACAGTAACCACATTGGCAAAATTATGGAGATACTCAAAATATTGGATTTTGTAGATAAGACATCAGGAATGTTACCTCAAAAATTTTCCTACCATTCATATATAATATTTAACCTCTTTCAATAACAAAATAGTTCTTACACTGAAAATTATATTTTAAAAATTTGGTGACAAAAATGGAAACATGCATTTTGTAGCAAAGACATCAGGGATATGTATTAGAAAAAAAATAGAAAATGACTATATTCTAAATACTCAAATATAGTTTAGTAATTAAAGCTTTCTGTGTTTTTTTTTCTTTCTCATGGTTTTTTCCCTTTTGATCTGATTTTTCTTGCACAACATAACAAATATGGAAATATATTTAGAAAAATTGCACATAAAAACTATATCAGATTGCTTTCTGTCTTAGGGACATGAAAGTAGAGAGAAAAATCAGGAACACAAGGTTTTGCAAAGGTGAATGTTTAAAACATTTAAAAAATGTTTAAAATCTTTACATGTATTTTGAAAAATTAAATACTATTAAAAAAAAAAAGTAATAGAAGCTTTCCTAATTGTAGTAATATAAAATAGCTCAACCTCTGGCAATAACAGAAGGGCTGCTTTCCAAGTCTTGGCCTAAAAGCCAGGAAACTTGGCTTGTTGACCAGACTCTTAACGCTTGCTACTTGAGTCAACCTGGGCAAGTTATTTCATGTCTAAGCTTTCTTTTCTATAAAATGAGACTATTGGACTGGATAATCTATAAATCCCTTCAAGTTCTAAAATTCTACGATTATTGCTCCAGAACATCATTTATTAATTGCTTATTTCGAACTTGATCTTCAGAAAAATCAACTGAATATATCTTATGCTCAAGGTACCTGTCCCAAACTTGATAAATGCTTCAAGCACCTAGCTTGAGAGGCAATGAATTGTGGGTGAAAGCAGAGAAAGCAAACTAACTTGCAGGGTCAACCCCAACCTCTAAAGAATGAACCCAGTCCAGAGACTCTTGTAAGGGACCCCTCTGAGCTAGTGGGTGCAATGGAATGAAATATTATGCCATAAGAAGCAGTTCCTAGGAAGAATTCAAAGATATGTGAGAAACTTGAAAGAACTTATATAAAGCAAGCAACTAAAAAACAGGGTACATTACAGTAACAAATTATAACTACACTAAAAAGCAATTGCACTCAGATAAATTGTATTAAATGATATCCATCCAGAGGACTGATGACATATGTGTGTGTGTGTGTGTGCATATATATATGTCCCTTTTTTCAGTAATCAGAAGAGAAATAAGATTATGAACCCCACTAAGGAGGACGGGATGTGTTCAATGTTTATGTGTTGGTAAGGAAATAAGGGAGCTTAGAGGAAATTATGTTGACATAAAAACAAAAGGCAACAATAACATTTTTAAAAAATAAAATCATTGGGGCAGCTAGGTGGCATTGTGGGTAGAGCACCAGCCCTGAAGTCAGGAAGACCTGAGTTCAAATTTGGTTTAGACTTAACACTTTCCTAGCTGTGTGACCCTGGGCAAGTCACTTAACCTCAATTGCCTCAGCAAAAATAAAACAAACAAAATAAAATAAAATCCTTCTAACAGGTTCCTTTATCTTGAGTCAATGTCCCATTCAATCTATCTGCTTTGTAATTTCCTTAAAGTACTCCAAAAAGGAAAACTTGCAAGTAATCCTCTGCAGATTCCTAGTCTTCTGTTATCCTTTAGGAAACTGGAGTACCCTATCAAGATAATATCTATGCTAAAACAAAATTAGTAAGAAAAAAACCAGCAATTGCAGGAATTTAGCTTTTAACATATCAATAAAAGGGCAGCAAGGCCTGTTTAGGCTACTGTTTAATGAGCAGGAAAGTATACTTATTGTAGAAGTTCTATATTGCTATGACCTATGTAGGGATGGGAGACAAAACTTGCATTTTGGTCAAAGTGTACTATACATAAGTGCTTCATAATAGGTTTAGCTAGGTCCTAATTAGTGTGAATAATGAATTTCATATAGTGGTGTCATATGTTGAATTTGTACTATTCAAAATTATAATTATGTAAAATATGATAATTGGTTCAGTCTACTATAAATGTACATTGTAAATTCAAATAATGTGACTACTTCCGGGAATCCTATATTCTCACTAATTGGGACCTAACTATATTTTACCTTTTTTTTTTTTTTTTTTTTTGCTGAGGCAATTGAGGTTGAGTAACTTGCCCAGGATCACACAGCTAGGAAGTGTTAAATGTCTGAGGTTACATTTGAACTCAGGCCCTCTATACATAGCACCAACTAGCTGCCCCCTATGTTTATCTGGATCCTTTTCCTCTTCCTTTTCTTCTATTGCTTTAAATACATCTCTCCTCTCTTATCTCCCGCTTTCTTCTTCACTTCCATTTTACTCAGGTATTCCTTTTGACCCTCACAGTAGTCTCTTTTCCTTATCTTTCCAAATGAAATTGATCTCTTGGCTGTTGGGATGTGGTAAAAAAAAATTTTAGATTTGGGGAATGGATGATTAAATTGTGGTATGTGATTATGATGGAATATTATTATTCTATGGGAAATGATGCATAGAATGCTCTCAGGAAAACTTGGAAAGTCCTCCAGGAATTCAAGCAAAATGAAATGTATTCTGTACAAGGAAATACCAGTGCTCTGGAATGATCAGCTGTGAATGACTTTGCTATTCTCAGATGTACAATGATCCAAGAGTACCTTAAAGGACTTAATGATGAAAAATCTTATCTACACTAAGAAAAAAAAGTGAATGTGTCTGAATACAGATTGAAACATTCTCTCTCTGTCTCTGTCTCTCTTTTTCTCTGTTTTTCTTGAGGGCTGCAATTTTTTGGGGGGAGATCTATATTTTCTTTCACATCATGACTTTTATAGAAATGTCTTACTTAACTTCATATGTACTTTCTTAATGGGAGCTGGACATAGGCATAAAGGAGAGAATCTAGGACTCAAAGTTTTAAAAATAAATGTAAAAAAAATGCTTTAAATGTAAGTGGGGAAGAATAAAACAACTCACTCAAAAAGAATTCTAGATTTGGAGCTGGGGCTAGAAGACCTGACTTCAAATACTCCACATATTTGCTACATATATGATTTTACCAACCTCAGACATTTTCAGTAGAACTCAGGAAGATATTACCTCAACTTTTCCACAGATAACACCTACATTCATGTGACTACCAAATTCCCAACTGTATATTTTTCTGTTTGAAATAGTGCTGTGCTATCTGGTTGAGAAAGTCCTTTCTTTTCCCATTCATTTACCAATTATAGGTCAAGAACACCTCATTGTAGATGTAGCTTTTATTAAAAATGATCATATTCTAAGTTATTAAAATACAATAATTTCCTTCCACTATCACCAATTTAAACTTCCACCTATGAAAAGGCAAACCCAAAAGTCATAGGAATAGGACCATCTTACAGCTTCCAGTTTCCAGCTAGCTCCTACAAAGGATGTCCAAGGGAGTAAACTTTGTGGAGATGCACTCTATGTGGAGATGCTTTTGTAAGTGCTACATACCTTACCTTCTTAACAACCACAGTTATTAAACGAGTACCTGGAAAAGAAAGTTCCTACTTCAATATCCTTGATACTATCAACTGATTCAATAGCAGAGACATGTTTTTTGTTTTGTTTTATTTTGTTTTTTTTTGTTTTTGTTTTTTTTCAATTAAAATGACCCTGAAGAAGAAACATTGCTGTCTACTCTGCTGAAGCATGATAGGACCAATCTATTTTATAGGGACTTTTTTATATTTTACATATTTTTGTACAAACTCCAATTTATAGAGACAAATGATCCTTTCCATTCGGCTTGCTTCTGAAATCTTCATCTTTTATAATGGGAGTCCTTCCATATCAGAGACTTTCTTGCTTTTCTATTTGTATCTTTAGCGTTTAAAATAGTGCTTTGTGCGGCATAAGCAGTTCTTAAGTGCTCATCCATTCCCTGGCTATCCACCCTGCTATTTTTCCTGACAGATCCTAACTACCACATGATGTTTCCCTCTACTCTCTTTCAAGTGTTATCTCCCCCAATAGAATGTTAACTCCTTGGGAGCAGAGACTCTTGCTTTTTCTATTTGTATCCTCAGGGCTTAATCAAATATATCACTATCACCATCAACTTTGTGGCTACCACTTCTAAGATTACTTCACTATATGGTCTGTTGAAAATTTCTGTGGTTGATAAATTGAGATAATTTATTCCTGGTAGATAGACAATTTATCTTGATGCCAAATAAAAATATATATATATATATATATATATATATATTCTTTAACTCTCAGCTAGAGTTAAAGAAGCCTGGTAGGCCTTAGTTCGTCCTCCCAGAGGTCACAGGGCAGGAGACGAGGACATACCATTTAGGTCATAAATGTCCAAAAAAGGGAATGAAATTGTTGCAACCAATGAAAGGGCAAAGGGAGGGCTTAATGATTTTTGAAGATTGGGAGGGGATAAAACTGCCTGTGTGCTATGGATTGGCAGCCTCCTCCCTCTGAGTACTTCCCTTTTGCTTGGGGGCTGTTGGAACCGCCTAGATTTCATGAAATTCTAAATTAAATACTTTTCTGCTTTTCACTTTGAGAGACCTCTGAGTAGTCATTTTGGGTGAGGGTCTGCACATCCCATACACAGTTGTGCTGCAGAATGTGGTCCTAGAGGAGGAGGAACCAGCACACCCGTGAGTGCAGAGGCTTTGGACACTTGCAGAAGAGTAGAGCTCTTGGTTTGGGAACCGACAAGAAGAAAGACTCCAACCATAGAAACTTAATATTGGAATAGGGAAGACCTGGGTTCATCTTCAGAAGAGTTCACAGAAGTAAAAAAAAAAAAAAAAAGCTTCTTCTACCTCAAAGAGTAACCTTAAATGACTCCCTGCCCAGAGAGAATTTATAGAACTCAAAAATAAATTTAAAAATGAAATGAAAGACATTGAGGAAAAACTACAATAAATAAATAAATAAAAACCATCCAAGAAAAACAAGGAGATTATAACAAAAATTAAAATAGAAAAAGAGAAACAGTCTCAGAGATGAAAATCACTCTCTGAAAATTAGAATTAGGGGGCAGCTAGGTGGCACAGTGGATAGAGCACCAACCCTGAAGTCAGGAGGACCTGAGTTCAAATTTGATCTCAGACACTTAACATTCCCTAGCTGTGTGATCCTGGGCAAGTCACTTAATTGCCTCAGCAAAAGCAAAAAAAAAAAAAGAAAGAAAGAAAGAAAGAAAAGAAAATTAGAATGGAGCAAGGGGAAGACAGTGAAGCTATGAGAGACCAGATTAGAGAGACAGATTGTAAAGAATGAAAAAATGGAACAGAATGTATAAGAAAAACAACAACTCTGGAAAATGGAACAAGAAGAGAAAAATAGAAATATAATTGGATTACCTGAAAGTTGTGACCAAAAAAAAAAGAACCTTGATATAATAATGCAAGAAATAATCCAAGAAAATTGTCCTGGACTGATAGAATAGAAGGGAAAAGTAGAAATAGAAAAAAAAATATCAATCATCACCTCAACAAGATCCTTTGTGGAAAACACAAGAATATTATTGCCAAATTTTTGAAACCCCCAGATCAAAGAGAAAACTGCAAGAAACAAGAAAAAACCAATTCAAATATGCTACAGCTACAATTAGAATTGTACAAGACTTAGCAGCAGCCACAATAAAAGACCACAGGTCCTGGAATCATATCTGCTGACAATCAAAAGAATTAGGCCTGTGGCCAAAAAAAAAAAAAATCAGCAAAATTATTCATAATATTAAGTGAGAAAAAAATGGATATTCAATGAACTTGCAGATTTTCAGGATTTTTTTTATCAACCAAACCCAAACTCAATAGAAAATTTAATATATAAGAGGCTGATATCAAAGATCAATTTCAAGAAATTTAGCATGGACAAATTATTTATTTATTTATTTTTATATGGGAAATGTACACCATATGTTTAAGACTGACATCAGCAATAGGGTAGCTCAAAAGAAAGATTGGGGCAAAGTTTTAGGTAAAAATAGTAAATTATGTTATACAAATGAAGTGCAGACTTTTCTTCCCCCTTTTAAAAATATATTTCTGTGCTTTACTGATGTATTCTTGAACCTTACTCAGCCTTAAAAAAAAAAATGAGGTGCAGAGAAAAAACTAAGCACAGAGACATTAAAGGGGGGAGGAGGGCTCCTATTTCTGAAAACTTACATCGGGATGGGGTTAAATAGACAACACTACATATATACCATGAAGGAGGATATAGAACCCTCCAAAATCTATAAAGAAATAAGGGGAGAGGGATAGGCAGATGGGGAAGCAAAGAATAAGGGAAGAAGAAAAAGGAGAGATTCATGGGTGGGGCTAGGTTAAGAAATAACAAGGCAATTTAAAGGAGCAGAATTAAAGCAAGGAACCAGCAGGTGTGTATGTGGGAGGAGGCAGCAGGGTGTGTTGGTATGTGTGTATGTATATGTATATATCTACATATGTATACATGAATATGTCCTTTCTTAACTATATCCTGCTTGGAGGAAGTGGGAGGATGAAAGGGTAGAAAAGAATAAAGTAAAAAAAAAGTGCTTAGCAGAAAACAAAAGAACAATTTACAAGAAAGAAAAGATGGACATATGAATATAATGACATACTGACTCCAAATGGCAGATGATTAAACAATACCTCCTCCAGGTACTAGGGATGCTGAATACTGCAGATTATTATGCAGATTAACAGTCACCATTTGATTGTTTTTACTGCTTTTCTTTGTTACAAAGAAGGACTTTATATGGGAGTGAGAACCAATATATTGGGAAATGAGTATCAAGTAAAAAGCAAAAGGTATCAATAAATCAAAATGAGCCTCTATCCTTTCTAGATACTTCCTTAGTTATTTTAAAATATTACAGCAAATAGAAGCAGCTTCCCTCTTTCAGGTTATTTGAAATATTTCTGTTCTGATTTTTCCTTGATTTTAAAACAAAGAATCCCACTCTCAAATGTTGTGAAGTAATTAAATAGCAACCTCCTACTCAAGTGACAAAAAGGCTTGTTTCCTCTATACATTGTTCTGTAATCAAAACATCTGTGCTCATTAGCAGAATGAGAAAGATTAAAACTCTTAGAACTAAAGTATTACCTATCCCTTTGACAAATAATTTGATTTTTTTTTTTTTTTTTTTTTGGCTAAGGCAATTGAGGTTAAGTGACTTGCCCAGGGTCACACAGCTAGGGAATGTTAAGTGTCTGAGACCAGCTTTAGAACTCAGGCTCTTCTGACTTCAGGGCTGGTGCTCTATCCACTGCGCCACCGAGCTGCCCCTAATTTGAAGTTTCAAAAGCTTGTAAAGGTACTTTAAAAAAATTTTAAAGTGAACTAGAAAATCAACACATATCACTATTTTCACATGCCAAAAAAAATCTTTGAAAAAAAGGATTGCATGTGAATTTGTGAATGTGTTACTTACAGATTTTTTGAAATAGGTTAAATTTTTAAATATAGGTTAAAGTTAACATAATAGGACCTTTTCCCTGCTAATTTGTCACCTTCTGAACTTTTGCTCCTTTTTTTTTTTTTTTGCTTTTTTTTTTTTACTGAGGCAATTGAGGTTAAGTGACTTGCCCAGGGTCACACAGCTAGAGAATGTTAAGTGTCTGAGACCAGATTTGAACTCAGGTTCTCCTGACTTCAGGGCTGGTGCTCTATCCACTGTACCACCTAGCTGCCCCACTTTTGCTCTTTTGTATTTGTAAATATTTCCTCGGTTTTCTTTTTCTTCTATTTTTTTGCATCTCTACGCTACTTCCACTTTGCCCTACAATTTTCTTGCCTCCCTCCCCCCAAATCAAGCTCTTCCTAGTTTAAACAAATATGATCAAGCAAAACAAATTTATATTATATTGTTTTCATCTGAAAATATGTTGCATCTGGAAAGACAGCTAATGAAATATATTTCATATCTTATAGTGATGAAATAATGGATTGTAGCTACAGTATAAGGTGTGAAATATATTTCATTATCAGTCTTTCAGTCATGATTTTCATTACAGTGATCAGAGTTCTTAAGTCTTTTTTTTATTATTTTTTAACTTTATAGCTAGCAGTATAACTGCTAGGAGTTTATTCCACAAAGTAGGATCCTCTGTTACATGAGGAACTAGTTGGAATCTTTATCATCTTGTAGAATTTAAAAGAGAGAACCTTTTCAAAACCCAAAGAGTAGATGTGAAGAATTTTCACTTAATACACGAGCAAGACCAAAATCTAAGAAGTTGAAGGCCCAAGCTGTATCAGTGAATACAGTACATTTGCACATAATAAAGTAGGATAAAAAATTTAATTTGCAAGTAAAATGATGATTTCTACTTGTAATTATATGTATTTAGAGTTCATTTACATAGAGGAAAATTAAAGAAAAATATTATAAAATTATTTAAAACTTTTTTTAAATTGTTGCATCAGTTGACAAAATTGACTCAGGTTTACAACTTTTTTTTTTTTTTTTTTTTTTTTTTTACAAAACGTATGTATGGGTAATTCTTCAACATTAACCCTTACAAAGCTTTCTGTTACAAATTTTTTCTCCCTACTCCCCACCCCTCCTCTAGATGGCAGGATATTTACTACATGTTAATTATGTTAAAATACTTGACAAATCGAATATATGTATACATATTTCCACACTTATTGTTGTGCAAGAAAAATCTTATCTACAAGAAAGAAAAATCAGATAAAGCAAACCCAAATGCAAGCAAACATCAATCGAGAGCATGAAAATGTTATGTTGTGGTCCACATTTCACATTTCTCTCTCTGGGTGTATATGGTCTTCTTCACTGAACAATTGGAACTGGTTTGAAACATTTCATTGTTGAAGAGAGCCATGTCCATCAGAATTGATCATCATATAGTATTGTTGTTGCTGTGTATAATGATCTCCTGGTTCTGCTTATTTCACTCAGCATTAGTTCATGCAAGTCTCTCCAGGCCTCTCTGAAATCATCCTGCTGGTCGTTTCTTACAGAACAATAATATTCCATAATATTCATATATCATAATTTATTCAGCCATTCTCCAACTGATAGGCATACATTCAGTTTCCAGTTTCTAGCCACTACAGAAAGGGCTGCCACAAACATTCTTGCACATGTGGGGCCCTTTCCTTCCTTTATGATTTCTTTGGGATATAAGGCTTACAACTTATATACCATGCTTAACTCCTCAATCTCTCTCACACACCATCCTCCCCTTTCCCTCATGCTCCCCTCTCCTATTCCCTGCACATATCCAAACTGTTCCTAGAGGAGCATTTGTGTTACAAGATAAAGAAACTTCTCTCCTTCGTTTCCATTTCTTGGTTTCCCTGATTTCTGTCAAGTCCCAGCTAAAAGCCCATGTTTAACAAGAAATTTTTCCCAGTTCCCCTTTAAAGTCTGTTATTTATCAATGTTGCCTATGCTATATATTTGCAAAAGTCTGTGTATTTGAATTAATTTGTCGGGACTGTAATTTTTTCACCAGAGGAGGATGTGCTGGGTGTGCTACTATCCAGTGGTGAAACTCTTGCCCTGGAAAGGAACATACTTATTCTTTTTTTTTTTTTTTAATTTAAATTTAAATTTTTAAATTTTTATTATTTTTATTTTTAAATTTTTATTTTTTTTAATAAATCTTTTTATTTACAAAACATATGAGTGATTTTTCTACATTGACCTTTGCAAAAACTTTTTTTCCCCCAAGCTTTTCCCCTCCTTTCCCCCACCCCTCCCCCCTATATGACAGGTAATCTAATACATGCTAAATAGGATAAATTATATGATAAATACAATACATGTATACATATCATCTATACAGTTATCTTACTGCACAAGAAACATCAGATCTAGAAAGAGAAGAAGAAAAAAACAACCTAAGAAGGAAAACAAAATGCATGGAAATATTCATAGAAAGTGTTAAAATGCTGTGTTGTGGTTCACACTCAGTTCCCACAGGCCTCTCTCTGGATGTATATGACTATCTTCATCGCTGAACAATAGGAACTGGTTTGAATGACATCATTGTTGAAGAGAACCATGTCCATCAAAATTGATATAGTCTTGTTGCTGTGTATAATGTTCTCCTGGTTCTGCTGATTTCACTCAGCATCAGTTCATGCAAGTTTCTCCAGGCCTCTCTGAAATCCTCCTGTTGGTCGTTTCTTACAGAGCAATAATATTCCATAACATTCATATACCATAATTTATTCAGCCATTCTCCAATTGATGGGCATCCTTTCAATTTCCAGTTTCTTGCCACTACAAAAATGGCTGCCACAAACATTTTTGGACATGTGGGTCCCTTTCCCTCCTTTAAAATCTCTTTGGGATATAGGCCCAGTAGAAACACTGCTGGGTCAAAGGGTATGCACAGCTTGATAACTTTTTGAGCATAGTTCCAAATTGCTCTCCAGAATGGTTGGATCCGTTCACAGTTCCACCAACAATGTATCAGTGTCCCAGTTTTCCCACATCCCCTCCAACAGTTATCATTACCATTTCCTGTCATTTTAGCCAATCTGACAGGTGTGTAGTGGTATCTCAGAGTTGTCTTAATTTGCATTTCTCTGATCAATAGTGACTTGGAGCACCTTTTCATGTGACCAGAAATAGTTTCAATTTCTTCATCTGAAAATTGTCTGTTCATATCTTTTGACCATTTATCCATTGGAGAATGACTTGAATTCTTATATATTTGAGTCAATTCTCTATGTATTTTAGAAATGAGGCCTTTATCAGAACCTTTGGATGTAAAAATATTTTCCCAGTTTACTGCTACCCTTCTAATCTTGTCTGCATTCATTTTGTTTGTACAAAAACTTTTTAACTTGATATAGTGAAACTTATCTATTTTGTGATTAATAATGACCTCTAGTTCATCTTTGGTCACAAATTCCTTCCCCCTCCACAGGTCTGAGAGGTAAACCATCCTACATTGTTCTCATTTATTTATAATATCATTCTTTATACCTAGATCATGAATCCATTTTGACCTTATCTTGGTATATAGTGTTAGGTGTGGGTCAATGCCTAATTTCTTCCATACTAGTTTCCAATTATCCCAGCAGTTTTTGTCAAATAGTGAGTTTTTATCCCAAAACTGAAGTCTTTGGGTTTATCAAACACTAGATTACTATTGTCATTGAGTATTTTGTCCTGTGAACCTAACCTATTCCACTGATCCACTACTCTATTTCTTATCCAGTACCAAATGGTTTTGGTGACCACTGCTTTATAATATAGTTTTAGATCTGGTATAGCTAGGCCACCCTCATTTGCATTTTTTTCATTAATTCCCTTGAAATTCTTGACCTTTTGTTTTTCCAGATGAATTTTGTTGTTATTTTTTCTAGGTCAGTTAAATAATCTCTTGGGAGTTTGATTGGTATAGAACTAAATAGATTGATTAGTTTAGGTAGTATTGCCATCTTTATTATATTCGCTCGACCTATCCAAGAGCACTTGATGTTTTTCCAATTGTTTAGATCTGACTTTATTTGTGTGGAGAGTGTTTTGTAGTTTTGCTCATATGGATCCTGACTTTCCTTTGGCAGCTATATTCCCAAATATTTTATACTATCGATAGTTATTTTGAATGGAATTTCTCTTTGTATCTCTTGCTGTTGCATTTTGTTGGTGATGTATAAAAATGCTGATGATTTATGTGGATTTATTTTGTATCCTGCAACTTTGCTAAAGTTGTGGATTAATTCTAATAGTTTTTTAGTTGATTCTCTAGGGTTCTCTAAGTAGACCATCATATCATCTGCAAAGAGTGATAATTTGGTTTCCTCATGACCTACTCTAATTCCTTTAATCTCTTTTTCTTGTCTTATTGCCAAGGCTAGCATTTCTAATATAATATTGAATAGTAATGGTGATAGTGGGCAACCTTGTTTCACCCCTGATCTTATTGGGAATGGTTCCAGTTTATCACCATTACATATGATGCTAGCTGATGGTTTTAAATAGATGCTACCAACTATTTTAAGGAAAAGTCCATTAATTCCTATACTCTCTAATGTTTTTAATAGGAATGGATGTTGGATTTTATCAAATGCTTTTTCTGCATCCATTGAGATTATCATATGTTTTTTGTTAATTTGGTTATTAATATAGTCAATTATGTTAATAGTTTTCCTAATATTGAACCATCCCTGCATTCCTGGTATAAATCCTACTTGGTCATGGTGTATTATTCTGGGAATGATTTTCTGTAATCTCTTTGCTAACATTTTATTTAAGATTTTTGCATTAATATTCATTAAGGAGATTGGTGTATAATTTTCTTTCTCTGTTTTTGTTTTACCTGGTTTAGGTATCAGTACCATGTCTGTATCATAAAAGGAGTTTGGTAGGAGTCCTTCATTCCCTATTTTTTTGAATAGTTTATATAATATTGGAGTTAATTGTTCTTTAAATGTTTGTTAGAATTCACATGTAGGAACATACTTATTTTTTAGGGTTAAATGATTTGATAGGGCAAAAACTGAAACTAGGAAAAGAGTAATGGAGATCTGGTGTGAACCACCTTATTTATGCCATTTGTCTTTGGGGGAATTCTGAAGCTGAGCAAAACAATCTCATATTAAAAATATACCAATTTTTTTTTTCCTCCCTTACTAAAAGAGAATGGTATAGATTAAAGTACACACTTATTCTTAATCAGAGTAGAAGATTGAGTAACTATGCGAAGTTGAAAGTGGTGGCACAGTTGATGTTTATTATTAGTACATCTTCAACAACTATACTTATTTGTGAGTGAATTGCCATTGATTAACTCCTGACTGGATGTCACCTAGCACTGAGCTTCTTGTTTTTACCTCTCTGCTGCTTGAGAGGTTGGAGTAGGGTTGTAGTCTTGGATATTTAGGATATTTACTATTACCATGTTTATCCTTTTTCTTACCCTTTTTTATTGAATGTTCTCTAAAGTAATAAACCTAGCAAAAGTAACTAAATAAAAAGTATATGTAACCTGAGTCCCAATGCCCATTTGTATGGGACTCTCTTCTTAATGGTGGAGTTCAGTGTTCTATACCTATGTCAGGTGCAGGACAGATTTGCTGAGAGCAGGAGAGGAGGGGTTCAGTTTCTTCAGATCCTCATTGGGTTTTGCAATCTCTTTGGGAACATCTGGCTTCCAGATGAGGTGAGCCAGACCAATCTTACGTAAGGTTCATGAAATGAAAATAAGATCAGGAAGAAGCTAATGTTAGAAGAACCAATAGTCTCCATCATATCTCTATTCCCAGATTGCTACCTTTTTTTCAGGGAATTTTTCCTTGGGTGAGATCTGGGATTCTCTCTCACACAAAGGGAGAACTCTTTCACTCTGTATTGTCTGGCACATATCTTTCTACTTGTACTTTCTCTGATTTCTGTTTTGCTATTGATTTGAATAAAGGAATTCCTTTATTACTTATGATGAGAATTCACTGTGGAAAAAGCCACACCTTGCGTGGGTACTTTTTTTTTCCATTCATGAACAGTATCAAAAGTTTTGAAATCTGAAAATCCCCTAGATTAATAATATCTAAAGGAGCAGGTAAATATAATTCTAGCCCTTTACCATCTTTCTCTAAAGAGAACATAGTAGTCAAGCTTCTGGTCTCAAACTCTTGCTTTTGAGCCACACTATGACATCTCATGCTACATGTTGGGGACAGTTTCAATACATATATTTTAAACTATGGTAATGGATGTGAATGAAAGTGCTAGGGGAAGTATCTTGTTCTAAAAACATGCTCACCCAGCTGTAAACTGCTGAAAGGGAAGGTAGTTAAGGGAGCAAAAAAATGTATACTAATGAATCCAAAAAGGTATCTATATAGTAAATTTAGTGAATAACCTTTTCTCTCCCTTTGTCTCCGTTTGGCTCATCTCTGTCTTAAAATGGCTTATTTGGTCTAGGGGATTATGGATTCACTTCAGATTTTTAATATCTCATATATATTCTCTCATAAATAAATTTATAACTAGCTAAGGAATATCCAAGATTACATGAAAGGCTTATGATTTCCTGGAAGAGGTAGTGGGAAGAAATCATAACCCTGTCATCTTCCCTCCTATCACTTAATCTACCAGCTAGGTAGCTCTACTGTTTTTTCCAAATCAGTTTCCCTAATATTCCATCCATATTGCTAGCATTGATTTTGCAAAAAAAGGGTTAGTGATCACTAATTTACTTATATGGAACATAACAGACAATAAATTAATAGGAGAAAGAACAAAAGATTGGAGGGGTGAAGTCTATTGGCTAAAGCAGGTCCTTAAATAGCCCTGGGTTTAATTAGACCAAAGGAATAGAAACTAGTATTTCCTGCTTAGACTCCTTCCACCTCATGGAAAAGAGGAAAAACACCTCATTGACCTCAGCAGTAGCAAAGCAGCATCTTGCCACTCTCTCAGAAGGAAAGTATTGTGATGGAGTTGGATATGGGATGGAGAGGGGCAGGGAGGTAGCACATGGAGAGAGGCAGTAGGAATGTCTAGGTGTTGGGTACCTCCTTACAACATACCCAGATGGAGAATTCCACACAAAAGTTTAATGCTCCTTCCTTATTCTACAAAACAGTCCTAGAACTTTCACTTGGCTTTTCCCTGGCAATAGAGGAAAACAATTCCAAAATATGTCTGATGGAATCTTATAGACTGTGGGCCTTTCCTTTGGAGAAATTATGATAAGCAGATTTGTTGTTGCTTTTAAAGCCAAAGAGGGTATCTACTTTCTCTTTCATTTGCCTCTTTAGCATTTAAGGGTAGGTGTGGTTCTGTTAGAGATAAGCCCCAAAATTGACTTTTGAACAGGATGTGGCTCATCTTTCCACTCTCTGATTGGTTCCTCATGTATCCTTGAGGTCAGATTATAGACCTTCAGGGCCCCCAAGGGATACCAGCCCTATGGTCATACATATACAAATTGTTAGAATGAGGAAGAAAAAAGAAAGTTGCCTATAGAGTTTGGAGTGGTTGCACCCAGGAACTCTATGACCAACTCAAATTTGTTTTCTAAAAAGTATATTTTCTCCTGTGCCATCCAGCCACTCCCTGATGTTTTATTTTGCCTGGTGGCAGAACTAGGAGCAATGGGGTGGAAGTTAGAGATGTTTTTCAATTTAATGAGGAAAAGAAAACCATTTAAATAATCATAGCTATTCAAAAGTGGAATGAGATATCGTGGAAGATAGTGAGTTCTATATTCCAGTTTTTAAGAAAAATTAGATAATATTTACTTGTTAGAGATTTTGTGGAGGAAATTATTGTTCAGCTATAGGAAATCTCCAGTTTGTTCTAGCTTTAATTCTTTGATCTACTCCAGTTCCCTCCATTTTGGCAGGTAAAGAAACTAAGGTTCAGGTATCAAATGTTTAGCTAGTGGTTAAAATGAGCATTAGAATTTAGGTTGAATTAAACAGTTGAAAATGTAGAAAAGATTTACTATTTCTTCTTTGGTATTTAAATTGGTAATACCAATAATAACTTGTACATATGGCACTTTAAGGTTTGGAGAGTTCTTTGCACTGCTATATTTTACTTTCAAAACATTTTTAAAATTTGTAGTCTTTTAGATTTATTATTTCATTATCTTTATTTCCCAATAAATACCTCTCTTCCCTGCCCAGTGAGTCATCCCTTGTAACAATTAACAACAACAAAAAGAAGAAAGAGCAGTTTAGCAAAACTAACCTACAGCTGAAGCTGACTACATGTTTAATGTTCCACACCCATAAGTCCCCTCCCCACCATTTTTTTTATCTCTTCTGGTGGGAGCCCACTATATCTAGCTAGACCCAGACAGCCAATCATGTTCTGCTGCTGCCAATCCTTCTACTGATTGGCAGAGAAGTTCTGACAGTCTGTTTCTAACCTGGGCCAGTTTATTTCTCTTTGAGTTGTTCCTGGGGATTTACAATGTTCATGCAAGATTTAGGGCAGACATCTTGCATCACAGAATTCCTGAGCTTACTTGATCCATCTATTTGACTCAGCCTCCCCAGTAGCAAGAATTACTGGCATTTGCCACCACACCTGACCATAAATGCTTACTCATTCTTTCATTCTTCAGGACCAAACTTCATCATTATAATTGCAACATTATTATTTCACTTTTATTCTACTTATTTTTAAAAGTTAAACTCATCAAATATAAGAAATTAACATTCAAGAAGATGCCTTTATAACTTTGAAAATGAATTGCTAATCACTTTTTTGAACTTCTAAAGATATGTACTTATCCTCATTTTCTTATCTCCCTACTGATGTTGATGATATTACTGTTGAAAAGAGATTTACAATTGACTTGCCTAGAAATAAGATCATCAGGGCTACACTATTAACTTAGTAACTGCCTTTTTGCCTCCAGGAATTTCTCATTTTATCATTGCTGTATCCATTTTTTCATGTAATTCATTATGTTCTAGGAAACATTTAGAAGCACATCTTATTGTAAAATATGTAGAGCACAAATAAATATGTATATCACCTATTTAATGGCTCTATTACAAACCATTTTCATACAGTTTTACCAGTATTTTCTAAAGAAAAAACATATTCATACAAACAAAATCATATTTTTAGAGAAAATTCTTCATCTGGATAATTAGAAAAAACATATATCTGTAATAAATATAAGGGAAAAAAGCCTTCCCCAACATATAATGCAAATAGATTGTTTTATGAGTTTTCTCTACTTCTCTTATCTTGCTCCTTTCTTCTAGATTATAGAATATATGTGTATATTCTATATATATGTTATTCTATATAATATAGAATAAAAAATAAGATTCCCTCTTTTCTGTATTGGAATGACCACTGGTCAATTACTGGATATGGTTTTAATAGATTTGAAGATATTAATTCATAACCTTTTTGTAGTGACAAGAAACTGGAAACTGAGTGAATACCCATCAGTTGAAGAATGGCTAAATAAGTTATGCTATATGAATGTCATGGAATATTATTGTTCTATAAGAAATGATCAGCAGAATGATTTTAGAGAGACTTACATGAACTATGTAAGGGATAATGATAAGGGAAATGAGCAGAACCAGGAGATCACTGTACATGGCAACAACAAGATTATACAGTGATCATTTCTGATGGACATGGCTCTTGTCAACAATGAGATGATTCAGGCAAGTTCCAATAGACTTGTGATAAAGAGAGCCATCTGTACCCAGAGAGAGGACTGTGAGAACTGAGGATGGATCACAACAGCATTTTCACTCTTCTTTTTGTTGTGGTTTGCTTGAATTTTATTTTCTTTCTAATTTTTAAAAAAACTTTTTGATCTGATTTTTCTTGTACAGCAAGATAATTATATAAATATGTATGCCTATATTGTATTTAGCATATATTTTTACTATGTTTAACATATATTGGATTACATGTCATCTAGGGGAGGGGGAAAAATTGGAACACAAGGTTTTTCAAGGGTCAATGTTGAAAAATTATTCTTGCCTATGTTTTGAAAATAAAAAACTTTATTTAAAAAATAAGTAGGGGCTAAACTAGATGACACTTGGGGTCTCTTCCAAATATAGAGTTTTATGATCATGAGTTCTGAAGAAAAGAGAAAAAAAGAAATGTGGGAATTAATAAATTGCTGGAAAATTGAAATGCACAGAATCAGGGAACACAAACTGGTAGGGATAGGGAAAGAGAGAGAAATAATATCTTCATGCTGCTCCCCTGGGCACAGAGTCTCTGGACCTGTTCTGTGATAGGGGTGGTGTCTTCTCTGGGCTACTTCCTTTCCTACAAGATGCTACTTGCTAATTGGAGATGTTTCAGCCTAGACTTGACTGGAGCCAATCCAGGACTCAGCATTAGGAATGGAATGAAATGAGTCTATCTAACACAACAACAGTGAAAATTAACTTCACAATTGCTTGGAAAAGGTAAGGCTATGAAATTAGAGGAACATAGGATAGTTTACCTCTCAGACCTGTGGAGAAGGAAGGAATTTGTGTCCAAAGAAGACCCAGAACTCATAATTGAACACCAGATAGATAATTTTGATTATGTTAAGTTAAAAAGTTTTTATACAAACAAAACTAATGCAGACAAGATTAGGAGGGAAGCAATAAATTGGGAAGTCATTTTTACATTTAAGGTTTCTGATAAAGGCCTCATTTCTAAAATATATAGAGAATTGACTCATATTTATAAGAATTCAAGCCACTCTCCAATCGATAAATGGTCAAAAGATATGAACAGACAATTTTCAGATGATGAAATTAAAACTATTTCTAGTCATATGAAAAAGTGCTCCAAATCACTATTGATCAGAGAAATGCAAATTAAGACAACTCTGAGGTGCCACTACACACCTGTCAGATTGGCTAAGATGACAGGAAAAGATAATGATGAATGTTGGAGGGGATGGGAAAACTGAGACACTGATACATTGTTGGTGGAACTGTGAACGGATCCAACCATTCTGGAGAGTAATTTGGAACTATGTTCAAAAAGTTATCAAACTGTGCATACCCTTTGACAGCAGAGTTTCTATTGGGCCTATATCCCAAAGAAATCTTAGAGGAGGGAAAGGGCCCCACATGTGCAAGAATGTTTGTGGCAGCCCTTTTTGTAGTGGCTAGAAACTGGAAACTGAAAGGATGCCTATCAATTGGAGAATGGCTGAATAAATTATGGTATATGAATGTTATGGAATGCCAGAGACTGAACCTTAAAACCATGACCCTTCTAACCTTCCCCC
>JAJPUD010001445.1:397439-436969 GCA_023553655.1 Myrmecobius fasciatus
TCCTTCCTCTCTGCGATCCTGTCCCCAGACCTCTGTGTCTCCCCAGGCCATTCGGCCTTATGAGCTCTGCTCCCCCGGCTTATGTCCTGCTCGCTTGACCCACGTTGATGACCTGCTGGCCAGGTCAATGGAATATTATTGTTCTGTAAGAAACGACCAACAGGAGGATTTCAGAGAGGCCTGGAGAGACTTGCATGAACTGATGCTGAGTGAAATCAGCAGAACCAGGAGAACATTATACATGACAACAACAAAACTATATGATGATCAGTTCTGATGGACATGGTTCTCTTCAACAATGAAATATTTCAAACCACTTCCAATTGTTCAGTAATGAAGAAAGCCATATACAGAGGGATATGAATGTGGACCACAACATAACATTTTCATGCTCTCTATTGATGTTTGTTTGCATTATGTTTCCCTTCTCAGATTTTTTTTCTTAGAGATCTGATTTTTCTTGCACAGCAAGATAACTGTAAAAATATGTATTTTGTTTTGTCAATTTGATTTGTCAAGTATTTTTAACATAGTTAACATGTAGTAGACTACCTGCCATCTAGAGGAGGGGGTGGGGAGTAGGAGGGAAAAATCTGTAACAGAAAGCTTTGTAAGGATCAATGTTGAAAAATTACCCATGTATAGGTTCTGCAAATAAAAAGCTTTAATTAAAAAAAAAAAAAAAGTAAGGCTATGGTGTTGGATTGGATAGATGCAGCTTCCCACCAAGCAAAAGAATATTTTGGGTCAGCTGTATGAGAAGATTCACATAGCAGTAGAGCTCTCATATCATTCAGTAGAACCTAATTTTCTGTACCTCCGAAATCTAGGTATAACTTCCTTGTCTTTTAGAGAAAAAAATTAGCCCAGCCCATGTGTCTGAGACTCTTATCAGATAGTGTTCTTGTCACTGAGAGGTTGGAGGTTGGGGGAAAGGAAGGGAGGATATACAAGTTCCTTCCTTCTCTGCTGTACTATGGAAGAGACATAAGGAAAAATGTCAAGAGCAGTTCCCTAGCATGATCTGGGTTCTTCCTTTAAGCTCTTTCCAGAGCTGATTTTCTTCCTTCCTTATAGCTCTGATATGACACCTTGACTCAGAGCTTACTAATACTTCTTAAATATGTGTGTATGTATGATTTTTCCTACAATTATTTGTTAAAAGTATAACATTTAGTTTAGTTTTTTTTTTGAAGTTTCAAATCTCTCCCTCCTTCTCTCCTTCCTCCCTAAGACAGTAAATAATCAGATATAGGTTATATGCCCAATCATATAAAACATTTCCATATTAATCATTATTGCTAATGCTTCTTAAGGCCCCGCATCTGGTTTATCCTTCAGGAAGCAAATGGCTACTGTCCATATAATTTCATCAAGATGGGTGAGGAATTTCCTTTTTTAATACTGATATATTAAGGAGGTAAATCCAATTTAAAAAAAAGCCAATGGGCCACTCAGAATTTTGCACCCTTGCAATCTCAAATAGATCAATCAAAGTCTTAATCAACCCACTTTCCTGCTCTTTAAAAGCTGTGAATAGAACCATTAAAATAGGAAAGAGGCAAAAGCATTACACCCCTTTACCTATAGTACCTAGAGTAACTTTGTAATAGGTGAAATATTAGCTAGAGTGTTGCTATAAGTTAGGCCAGGTTTTCCCAAGATGCCACTCTATGTTTCTTAAGCCAGTTATTTGGTATTGCGGTATTGAAACTTGAGACTTGATTGGCTAAGGTGATTGACTCAGGTGGTGAGTATAACTTCCTGAACACCTGAGTACAAAAAGTTACCGGTAGTTCCAGCTTTCTTTCACTGACAGTATAACCAAAATCAAGAATTCATGCTCCATTAAATCAATGTGTTTTTTTCCTGCTGATGTAATATAGCTTCTAGGGGAGATAGCAATAATTTTGAGGTCCCCTGATCTTGGGGGAGGGACTTCTGTTTTAACAATATCAGTAATCCTAAATCTTCTGGCTTTGGAGTCAGTCTGCCTCAAGGACTTCCCAAACCCAATCTAAGAACTACAATCTGTCTGATTCTGAATAGACCATTCCTCAATTCATTGCCAACTGCCAGATAGCTTCTGGCCTCAGGATAGTCCCTTGGACCAAATTCCTGAGACTATAGTGATAATCTGTTGGTCAGTGAGAACCAAAATTGGAGACTATCACTCCTTGGTCCTACTTCTGGGCCATAGAAATAGCATGTCAGTGATAGAAAGCAGGACAAAGGTATCTCTTTTCTTAGTACTTTACTAAATTCTTTTGGAACTTAGCCTGTTTCAACTGGTGCTACAATTACAACAAACTTTGCCCCTTGACCAAGAAATGGGTTCAAGTTACAAATTCTTTTGAGACATCTCACATCAGTCTGTGACTTCAAACTTTTGGGGTCCCTTTCCCAACCTCCACACTGCTATAACAAAGTAAATTTTTTTTAAATTGTTAGTTGAAATGAAATGTTTCAAATCAGTTCCAATTGTTCAGGGATGAAGAAAGCCACATACACCCAGAGAGAGGGATCTGAGTCTGGACCACGACATAACATTTTCATGCTCTCTATTAATATTTGCTTGCATTATGTTTCCCTTCTCAGATATTTTTTTCTTGTAGATCTGACTTTTCTTGCACAGCAAGATAACTGTAAATATATATATATACACATATTCAATTTGTTAAGCATTTTAACATAATTAACATGTAGTAGACTTCCTGCCATCTAGGGGAAGGAGGGAAAAATTTGTAACAGAAAGCTTTGCAAGGAACAATGTTGAAAAATTACCCATACATATGTTTTGCAAATAAAAAGCTTTAATAAAAGAAAAAAAATTGTTAGTTGAACAAGAGTCTCATTTTGTTCCAGAATTGGACCTAACCTAATAAGGGTGTCAATCTCAGGCCAAGTCCATAATGTCCTTACATCTTGTAATTTCATCAAGTGTATAGAAAGAGACTCAATCTGCCAGAGGTCTCCTCATCCAACCATCTTTTACAAAAAGAATTAGAACAGGAAACATCATGTAACAGGATCCTTCTTTGAACCAATACTAAAATGAGTTACAATATCTTATATATTTAAGTGCAAGTGAGGAAAGAGAAAAATAGCTGGAAATGTACTGTGAGATGAAAAAGGGATTCAGTTTAGGACCAACTATTTTGCCTCAAGGCTGGAAAACCTCTCTTCAATTCTCAATTCCAATCTCCTGGCAGCCAACTCTCCAGTTTCCAGTTCTTCCTTCTATAGCTCCTTGTTATAATTTAGGGTGTTTTTGTCATTGCCATTGACTGATGGAGTTCCAGGAAATTTCATTATTCTTTTGGGGAAAGACCATGCAAGTCAACATGTCTCAGGGCTGGTTAATACACTCTGTTGTTAATTATACCATTTTACACCCTAAATGCCTTTCAAAAGTTCTTTTAGGATAACTGTAGGTAGTACAGGCAGACGTACTATACTGAACAGAAAAGCCCTCAGTCCTTCCTTTCAGCAGTTAGGAAAACAAGCCTATTCACCTCTGTCCAGCTTTATAATGCTGGCAATGCACTATGCTACACCCAAACAAACAAAACAATCTAGCACAGAAACATCATTTTCAATGTGTCCATTAAGTTTTCATCATCCTTTTAAAATTTCAACATCCCTACATTATCTGATTTGAACCTCATAACAACTTTATTAAGAAAGTACTGTAGGTTTTGTTATTCCCATTTTATAAATGACTGGAAAAGTGAAATAATTTGTCCATAGTTACACAAGTAGTAAATGGTGGGAATTGAACTGTCATTTCTGACTCTAGCTTGCTGCCTTTCAGAAGTGAAGTTAATTAGTAAACACCTGGTCAGGCATCTTTAGGGTCAATTTTCAATCTACTATTAAACCAAAAATACCTTAGAAAAAGACAAATAAGGAAGCATAATGTAATTTGTGACAAGGAAGTAATTGCTAAGTTGCAACTGGGGGAACATGTCTTTCCTAGTTAGTATAAGATATCTGGTATCTAACTTTCAAAATCCTTCATTCCTGTGATAGTTTAAAATTTACCAATTTTACCATGAGCAGCTAAAGTCAGCCAAACCTGAAATGTCTGAATATACATACAGGCCAATGCCAGTTTATAATGGCATATGTTACAAAAATCTGATTGCAAATACACTGAGACCAAAAAAAGAGCTTATATATTTGATGAAATGATCTTGGAAATTATTTATTCCAAGTTCCAAATACCAAAGACAGGAATTCATGAAATTAGACCTAATTTGAGGTGGGTTAGAGCAGGTCACCTTGAAGTTTTCTTCCAGTTTGAAGATTCTGTTACTCTATAATTTCTATCAACATGATTTTTTAAAATTTTTTTTATTAAAGCTTTTTATTTGTATAACATATGTATGGGTAGTTCCCCAACATTGATCTTTACAAAGCTTTCCATTACAAATTTTACCCCCAGTCCCCTCCCCTCCCCTAGATGGCAGGAAGTCCACTACATGCTAACAATGTTGAAATGCTTATCAACATGATTTTAAGGAATTTTGATAAGTGAGAATGTAGCAAGAATGTGCTGGAGCCGTTTGTACTAACTCATCAAAACCTATTGTTAAATTTTCAGTGGAAGTATTTAGATTTTGGAAATTAAGAAATACTATAAATCAAGGTTTAATTTATTGCTTTACTGATTGTCTAAACTTAAGTGTTAATAATGTAGAATAATCTTTAAAAGTATATTAGGTGTACTTTTTCTTTTCTTTTCTTTCTTTCCTTTCCTTTTTTTTTTGTTTGTTTGTTATAGAGAATTAGTTGTTAAACATTTGCTGCTACCCTGCTACACCCTGGGTCATCCATCACTAGTCTTGACTTTATGTCTTGCCACTGAATTTTGATGACTCTGGAGGAGAGATCTACAACTTTGCACAGCTCTCCCTCATCTAAATCCAATTCACATGCAAGACATCTTCCTCATGTTATCATTGGTCCTCTTCAAGAATGAAGGATCAGGGCAGCTAGGTGGTGCAGTGGATAGAGCACCATCCCTAAAGTCAGGAAGACCAGAGTTCGATTTTGACCTCAGACATTTAACATTCCCTAGCTGTGTGACCCTGGGCAAGTCACTTAACCCCAATTACCTCAGCAAAAAAAGAAAAAAAAAATGAAGAACCAACAACAACATTATGAGCTCTCTGCTCTTGATATGCAATAACTTTTTTCCCCTGGACCACCACAAAAATGACCAGATAGGATAGGTAAATTTGACAGCCCCATATTCTAGGTGATGGAAAATATTTCTCTGGAAATATTTGTTTTATTTTTTAATTTTTAATGACAGGTGGAAGTATTTCAATTTGCAATTATTTTTATGGTTTTATTTGGTTCTGGTTTAATCTACTGAATGAATTTGACAAGAAATTTTGTTCTTAATAATAACTGGCATTTAAGTAAGATTTTAAAGTTTACAAAGCTCTTTTCTATATTTTCTGTGAACCTCACAACAATATAGTAAATTGTCAATTCTGTAATTATATTACCCCCATTTTATTATTATTAATAGTAGTAGTGTTATCCCCCCAAGAAAGAAACTAAGGCTTAGAGAAAGAGTAAGTAACCTGTCCATTTTACAAAGAGTTAAAAAGTATCTAAGACAGAATTTGAACCCAGACTTCCTAATCATAAGCAAACATTTTATTCACTTAAAAAGCATTTCCCCATGGTTTTAGTGAAGGGAGAAGGGTACTAGAAATTAAACAATATAATCACAAATTATATCAATAAAAATTTTAAAAGTGTTAAAAATAAAAAATATCTCTCCTAGTCTAGCACTCTATTTACTACAAATTATTTCCCCCACCTGAAGCATCTATGGATGTGACGAATTAATTTTGGCCAAATATGGGTTAGGGAGAAACAATCAAAATTGCATAGTTATGACTCTAGGAGTGACTAAAAAGAAGCTAATAATGTTCAAAGCACCTGAATAGAAAGTAATGATAGATCCCAGCTGTCACTTTTCATATACAAAATAATTTTTTAAAAGTCTAATAGAAGCTCATATTGTCTTGGAAGTAGGTGGTATTATACTAATTTTACAAATAAGCATACCGACATAAAGGATTTTTCAAGAGATGTAGAAAAATAAAGAGTATAAATGGAAATAGAAGTGAAAATTTGGGGATTTGGAGGATATACTTTTCTGTCCTATCTCTAAATTTCACAGTATCATTGGATCAAAGCCATAGCATTAGAAGGGCCTTAAGACACCATCTCATCTAATTCCTCACTTTTACAAGTGAGGAAATTGAGGCAAAAGGAGGTTAAATGATATATTAATAATAATAATGTATCTGTTCTCTAAATATATATGTGTTTATTTTTATATATTACATGTATATATTTGGAGTTTTGTGGATTCTTATTAGGTAAAATATAAAAGTAGGCATTATTGCTTTTCGATGAGAAAAGAAAATAGCTCAAGAGTTCAGGAAAATATAATTGATACTGGGAAAACCTTTGATTCAAAAGGCAGTTATCCTTGTGCAAATCTTTTAAATATGCTAAAGATAATAATAATAATTACCATTTATATGAATACTTTAAGGTTTGTAAAGTACTTTAGAAACATTAATTCATTATATTCTCACAATTCTAAAAGATAAATGATATTATTATGTACTATGTCTCCATAACATCACTTGTATTTCTTTCCATTGGTCCTTACCCAAATTTCTTCCATACCATATTTTCCCAGAGTTCATTTTACAGATGAGAAAACTGAATTAAGAAACTTGCCCAGAGAGTTAGTATTTAAAGCCAGATTTGACTTTAGTCTTCCTGGTCCCCAGGTCCAGCACTGTAGCTAGTTTGCTGCCTAGATTAAATCTTCTCAAATTGTTCTTCCTATGATAGCATAGCTACAAGAAGAAATTAAAAGGCTGATAAACATTTTAACCCTGTTCACTACCACAGTCTATGAATTAAACAGATTCAGAATAGAATGTGGCAGACCAATAACAAGTAATTCTGGTGCTTGAAGTAAGCACCCCAAAAAATAGACCTGACATAAATCTCTGGGAAACAAGAGTATATAACAAGGAAAGTGCTAGATTAGGAGTTGGAAGACCTAAATTCAAAACCTGGTTTTTCATTTTCTATCTCTGCAACTTTAGAAAGATCATTTAATTTCTCTAGACTTTAGTTTTCTCACTTTTAAAACTAAGGGGTTGAACTGAGTGGCTTCTGAGGTCCTTTCTGGCTCTAGAAAAGTAGCTAGGTGGGCAATGGATAGAATGTTAAACCTTGAGTCAGGATCACCTGAATTCAAATTTGGCTATGTGGTCCTGGACAAATCATTTAATCACTATCTGCCTCAGTTTCCTCATCTGTAAAATGAAGGTAAGACTAGCATCTACCTCCCAGAGTTGTTTCTGAGAATAAAATGAGCTAATCTTTATTAAGTGCTTTGCAAACCTTAAAGCACTATATAAATACCATTATTATTATCCTACCATCCTGGAAGCATTAAAGGGTCCTTGAAATCAACTTTTAAAAATGTATTCAACTGAGGAAAATGGTTGGGAGCTACTTGGGATTTCTGAAAAACCTAGAAAGATTTAAATGAACTGATCAAAGTGAAATGAGCAGATCCAGAACATTGTGCAAATGACAGTAATATTATATGATGAAGAATTGTGAATGAGTTAGGTATTCTCAGTAATACAATGATCCAAGACAATCCCAATGGACACAAAATGAAATATACTATCCGTCTTCAAAGAAAGAATTGATGTTGTCTGAAAGCGTTCTATTTTTTCCTTCCTTCATTTCTTTGTTCCTTCCTTCCTTCCTTTTTTCTTTCACTCCCTTCTTTCTTTCTTTCTTTCTTCTTTCCTTCTTTCCTTCCTTCTTTTCTTTTCTTTCTTTCTTTTTTTCTTTCTTCTATCATCTGAGTTAATTTTAGAAGTTGATCCTCTTCTAACTAGCTCAGAAAAAGGAGAGTCATATGATGAATGACTGAGACTCTTTCACAAATTGCTCTAAATCCAAAGAGGTCCTAAGTTGGTTAATCATTGGCTAGAGTTTGGAATGGGTCAATTAATTATGAAATTAATTATAAGAAAAGGTATGGAAATTAATAAGAAGAGGTAAGGCTTTCCTTTTCAGAGAGCAAGATAAGAATGACAAAAGAAATAAAGATGGGCTGCAGATGATGGATGATCTTTTTTATTTGATTCTGTCTTATCTTCTAAGAAGAAGGGGTTTAACACTGGGAAGGATAGAACAAAACCAGTTAGCGCAATGGGAAATCCAAGGTAATGGGGTATGAGAGATAGTATAACAGTATCTCATGAATTCAAATCATTGGGCCTGGATTGGAAGATATGATTGCTGAACTACTGTCAATAACCTTTGACAGATCCTGGAGGGGGGGGAAATGCCTCAGAACTGGACACAAGCCATTGTTTCATTTTTTACAGTGGAAGATGGTGGAGTCTACAAAATATAGGCTAGTGAGCTTGACTTATTTTCCTTGCAAAACTAAAAGATTACTAAAAAAGATCATTTGCAAGCATTTAGAGAGATTAGTGATTACTTAAAGCTAACATGGCTTAATCATGTAAAGCTATATGATCTGGGAAATGTTGTGGACAAAAGATGTTAGATTTTAGAGTTGAAAAGGACCTCAGATGTCATTTAGTCATTTTATAAATAAAAAAACTGGGATCCAGAGATATTATGCAACTTGGCCAAAGTCACATTATTTAGTTAGTAGCAGACCTGAAAATTGAACCCAAATTATTTTATTTCAAGTCCAACAATCTTTACTTTTAAAATCACTGCCTTTCTTAATATGCCTAGATTTTAGCAGAGCACTTATGTAAAAAGTCTCATTTAATCCCCACAGACAAGAAGATGATAGCACACTTACATTAATTTAGAATTGATTGAATGAACAGACCTATAAAATAGTCATTAATGGGCTGATGTCAATTCTAAGAGAGGTCTTTGGTGGAGTGCCCTAGGGATCTATTTGTACTATGCTGTTCAACACTTTTATTGATGACTTGGATGAAAGCATAGAAGGAAGACTTGTTAAATCTGCAGATGACATGAGGCTGAAAGGAATAGTTAGTACATTGGATGACAGCCAGATCCAGGAATATCTCAAGATTTAATACGACAAATTGTATACTTTAGGGTTCCAAACAAGTGCTAAATAGGAGAAAAGCATGACCAGATAATAGTTCCTGTGAAAAATATATGAGAATTTTAGTGGACAGTAAGCATAATATCAATTAACAGTTTGACATGGCAACCATGTCAAAACAAACAAACAAACAAACAAAAAACTAATGTAATCTTAGGCTGTATTGAGAGGTCATAGTACTCCTGTTTTCTGTCTTGGTCAGTAACACAGTTTTTTAAAATTAATTAATTTATTTTAGGAGCAATACATATAGAATATCCTGTATTTAAATAAAGGTGACTGGAATGGTAAGAAAATTGGTGAACATTTTCTATAAGTAAGTGTTTGAAGAAGTAGAGATGCTCAGCCTGGAGAAGAGAGAACTTAGGTAAATGCATAATAACAGTTTTCAAAGATTTAATAGCTGTTTTAAGAGTGATTAAACTTGTCCTATTCCTCCCCAGAAGACCAAATGAAAAATAATACATGATAGTTGATGAGACAGATTTTTAGCTTAATGTATGTTTTTGTTCATTAGTTCTTCAGTTCTGACTCTTCATGACCCCATTTAGGGTTTTCTTGGCAAAGATATTGGAGTGGTTTGCCATTTCCTTCTCTAGCTCATTTTGCAAATCAGGAGACTGAGGCAAACAGGATTATGTGACTTGCCCAGGGTGATTCAACTAGAAAGTATCTGAGACCAAATATGAACTCAGGGATTTGTGTCTGTCTGACTCCAGGCCCAGCACTTTATTTAGTGTATCACTTAGCTTCCCCTTGATGTATGAAAATACTTCAAAAGAAGCAGAGTTACTAAAAAATGGAATGGGTTGTCTTAGGAGGTGCAGTTGGTGACTTCTGGATCTGGATCATATATCTTGAATTGGCCCATCTTTTAAGTGCAAACTCTGTAATATATGAAGAAGTGAAGAAAAATTCAGAGTGAATGATAAACCTATTTACTACACCAGTATATTTCATTTTAAAATTTGGAGTCTGGCTTAAGTGAATTGAGTAAATATATATATATATATAAGCAATTGATAAATAATGTTTCTTTGCTCCCCTGACACCTCCTCTTTTCCTTTCCTTTTTTTTTTTTTGCTACTTTTGCATCTCCGAGATGTGAAGCTTCTTTTCCAACTCCCTACCCCCCAAGGTTATAACCTAGTGTTGATAAATGTTTGGACAAGAAAGGGATCTTAATCAAACATTGGTCTAGGACTCTTGAGAAGCAGGGACACTGAAGAAGCTTCATCAACAGATGACAGGATGGGATTTTTTCAGGGATAAAAATTGGAGAAAATTATATTTTCTTTTTGTCTTGCTTCTATTTCATAGCTGAAGTAGCATGGGTTGATGTTTGTGTGATCTCCTTCTACCACTGACAAATATGTGAGAGGCAGCCTAGCATAGTGAACTAAGAGCTGGCTTTAAAGGCAAGAGGAGCTGATTTCAAGTTCTGCTGCTGACACTTATTGACAATGTGACCCTGGGCAAGGCATTTAACTTTCTTAGTGCTCTAAATCAGGACTTCTTAAACTATTCTCACTTGTGATCCCTTTTTGCTTGAGACATTTTTACATGATCCTGGACATAAAGGTTTATAAAATAGCTATACAAATCAAGCACTTACTGATAAGTCATAATTTCATGACCCCACATTCAGCTACAAGACATTTTAAGTTGAAAACCACAGTTTAAGAAGCTAGATTCTGGACAACTGACAAGTTGCAGAGAAGCTGGTGATCATTGACAAAGACAGGAAGTTCCCTATACCAATGAAATCTCAGGTTCAGCTCACTGCCTATATACTATTTGCAATGTTTCAGAATTACAAATGCAATGGCAAGGGAACCAATGCTTAGAAATTGTGATTTTCTTCAAATGATTATACTTAAACCTTATGAAAGTTATAGTTTTAGTTTAGTCATAATATAGAAAATGGAGCACATTTGCTTTATCTTTACAGAAAATACATTTTATATGACATCCCAATATTTAATCTGTGATTTAAAATTGAGTTTTGATAAATGAGAACTTCTAAAATATGTTGTTTCACAAATGAGTCTTTATACAATTGACTTAACTTCTGGTTTTTGAATTTGCTAATATGTAGTTTTCTGTTTGTTTCTTTTTCTCTCTCTTGTTCTCATACACAAGCACACATATATACATGATACTATGAGTCACTGATCTATTTGAATCTTTGTTACTAAGAGCTCTGTGTATTCAAATTTAGTACAACCAAACTATTCTTGGAAGATGGAAAAACACTAAAGCTAATTTGTGAGTAAATCCTTTTATGAGCTGTTTATTTAAAAAAAAAATTAATCTGCCCCCCATAGGTGAAGAAACCTGAGAATTCTTGGACAAAAAAAGGCAAGAGGCCAAGTTTTGTGTGATTCTATTAAAGTAATAATCTTAGGAGATGTGACAGTCTAAGGTATGCTGACAAATCTAAATAGCTTTATCCCTGAAGAACAACTCTAGATGAAAAAAGAATCACCAAGGGAGACTACATTAAAATTTTCAGTTAAGGTATATTTAAAGACTGAAAAGATACCTATCCAAAAATGATCAGTTTTCACCTGGGAATTGCTTATTTAACCTATTTTCAGCCTGAATGACTGCTCAGGCATTCCTACAAGAATATTCTAGAGTTTTTGTTGTGGTGGGTAGAGGCATGAAAGTGTTAATATATTTTGAAAAAAAATGCCTCACTTCTGCTTTGGATTACTTCATTCTCACAGCAGGTTATGGTCCATTAGAGTTTAGATAATGCCAAGTAAAATTCTATGTTGGATTCATCTCAGAAGATCTCACTGGGGACCCATGCTCAGATGAATAAAATTACTTTCTGTTCTTTTCCTCACTGAGGTTTACAATGAAACAGTTGATCTTTTCTTAATTAAATTTGACTAACAATCTGAAAAACTAGCCAGAGGGCTAATGAGTATTGGCAAATGATTGGACATTTTGGCCAATTTTAATCAAATTAACTGTATACTAGGAAAACACTTGAAGACTAACAGGAAACTAAAAGGGAAATAAATTGCTCTTCTAGGCCTTATTGCTGTTCTGTCATATTCTACTTTTCATTACACTGTGGACCATAACATGCCATACTGGCCATGGGGTTTTCTTGGCAGACATTGGAGTGGTCTGTCATTTCCTTCTCTTGTAAATTAAAGCAAACCTAGATTAAGTGACTTGCCCAGAGTCATGCAGCTAGTATGTGAAGTCAGATGTGAATTCACATCTTCCTGATTCTAGGCCCAGACCTGTATCCAATGAATCCCCTAGCTACTTCCCAATATAGTCTGCAGCATTATAATTTATTTACCTTATGGATGTCATTATTTGAGAATGGGTCCACTTTGTGGTCAGCATTATCTCAGATCCAGGGTTTCAATAGGGATTCTATCTCTTTCTGACAGATAACTTTGGTATTTTTCTTTCCCCCCAGAAATCCCTTTTTCATTTTTATTAATTAATGTGATTTGGGAGAGCAATTTCAGATTCCAAATGATATATTTGGGGTTTAGCACCAAATGTTGGGGTTCAGTCATGTGAAGAATTCCCAATGGTCATTCTCTTTAGCAAAAGATAGGTTTATTTAGGAGAAGAAGAGGTTACAGACAAAAATGAAGAGATACAAAAGACACCAGGAATAGTAAATATGAAATAGAGCTGGGAGAGCATATAGTTGGCAAGGAGAGGGGTTTTAACAATTAATGATGAAAAAGACAAATTCCCTAGTGGAACTCACAAATTACCAGGAGAAAAGGAACACCCCACAAGGTTAGAGTATGCCCTTTGCTGACAGGCTAAATCCTGGAAGGGATTTAACATCCTAAAAGAGTTAGTTAGCTATAAGAAGTAGAAAAGAATAGAGGCATGGTGGGGGATGAGAGGAAAGATGGATGAGGGATGAAGAGAAAGATATGATAAATTAGAGTGACATGGTGGATATAACCCAAGGGGGTTCAGCAAAGATGGTGTGAACCACAAACATTTATAGGGGAAGTTTAACTTCAGGGATTTGCACAGCTCAGATTTCTGATTGGACTAGCAAGGCAGGGCTGCCCATGACCTCCACAGAAGGTTGGAACTGAGCTTACACTGATCCCCATCAGGGCCTTTCCCTTTGATTTAAAACATTAAAGGTCCTCCAATCTAATAACTTTATTTTACAAGGGAGGAAACCGATGTCCAAAGTTCAGAATTCTACCTAGTTTCTCTGATTCCACTGTATCATATTGTATTATCATTGTTAATAGCCACAAAATAATCCTTTTTAAATAGTTTGTTAAATTGGTCATTCTTTTTTAATGTCTTAGGGGAAAAACAGTAACTAAAACACTATTCTTATTCCCTATTAAGAATCTATAAAACTGTCTCCAAAGGTAAAATGCCATTTGAGAATACAATACAAAAGAAAATGGAGATGGCTTGGGTCAAAAATAAGACAGGCTTATTTTGGGCCTGGATACATTCTAAAATATTTTAATTTAAGCACTTGAGGACATCTTTCACACCTTTAAAAAGGTCCCAACAGCTGCTTTCTCTTATGAATTCCTTTTTAAAAAAATGGCTATGGCCCTATGTACATAGCTTTTGGAAATGGGAATTTAGAATTCAAGTCTTCTCTTGATGGTCAGATAAAAGCAATAGATTTGAGACAGGAGACCTCAGTTCCAGGTTTAGCTCAGGCAGTTACTAGTCTATGATGTTGGGTAGCTGTTTCCTCATTTGTAAAAGCAAATGAGAATGCTTTTAATTCCTCATTCATAGCTTTCTATTTATATTTATTATATAAATAAATGCTTTGTAATCCCATTAGTATATTTAAGTGTGAATAATTATGAACTATGTATTCCCTGAGGAAGAGACTAGAGGTAATATGTGTCAGGCAAGCTAAACCATCACCACCATCTCCCCTCAGACCCTGAAAGAGACTGTTCAGGACCCTGAAACCAAGAGCTTTAGAAACAGCATTGTCTTCCAAACTGCAAGATCTGTTTCTAGCCTAGTCCCTATAGCTAATATTGAAGGGAGAAATCATTGTGGAGAAGAGGCCCACCTTCCTCAACATCATCAATGATCAAAGTTCATCAACTTTGAACAGCAGAGAGAATACAAGAGCCTTGAGAGAGAAATTCTACTTCCTCTTCATCCAGTCTTCAGGTCCTACCTCTAGCTATGTAATCGTGGGCAAGCCACTTAATCCTGCCTCAGTGTCTTCATCTATAAAATGAACTGAGAAGGAAATGGCAAACTGCTTCATTATCATTGCCAAGAAAATTCCAAATGGGGTCACGAAAAATTGAACATGACTAAAAAGTGACTCATCAACAACAAAAACTAAATGGTGATATCCAGAACTGAAGAAAATACTCTAGATTTTGCTCTGACCAAAGCAGATATAGAAGAATTGTCACTTTATTCTTGGAAGCTATGTTTTTCATTATAGCATAAAATTACATTATTTCTTTTGGCTGTTCATACTATTGACTCATTGAGTTTAAAGTTCACTAAATTGATCAGATCCTTTTTCAGACAATTAACTATGACTCTTCCTTCTTATATTTATGAAGATGATTTTTTTTAACCCTGACTGTAAGAATTTGCATTTATATCCATTAAATTTCATTTTATTAGAATTAATGCAATATTTCAGCTTTTAAGGTCTTTTGGGAAAGTAGTTATGGCAAATGCCTATAATTTCAATAGCTAGTGGATCTCTTGAACTCAACAATTCTAGACTATGCTGATGAGGTGTTTACACTTAGGTTAACATTAATATTTCTCTTTTTCTTAGGACACTTAGATTCCTTCAACAAGAGTAATAAATAAATAATGTTTATATTAGGATTTTAAAGTTTGCAAAAAGCTCTACATATATTATTTCATTTGATCCTCATAGGAACTTTATGTGTAATTACTTACATTTTGCTTGTTTGTTTAGTTGTTTTAGTCCTTACTGATTCTTCATGACCCCATTTGGGGTTTTCTTCACAAAGATAAAGTGGTTTGCCATTTCCTTATCCAACTCATTTTATAGATGAGGAAATGAGGCAAGCAGGGTTAACCCACTTGTCTGGGGTAACATAGGTAGTTAGTACTTGAGGTCAGATTTGAATTAAAATCTTCTTGACTCCAGGATTTCTCTCAGTACTTAACTCAGTTGGTAACTAAGATGAAAAAACCTTTCCTGATGTCCTAGGTTGTTAGAATCCTCTTCTTTCTTTAGATTTACACTGCATTTACTTATCTATTCATATTATTTCCCCAGGAAAACAAAACTACTTGTTTTTTTTTTTGTCTTTCTCTCTCGTGTTCCCCAATCCTTCCAACAATTGTTACCAAGGATTAAGCACCTTTAGTAGGATCCCTTTTCAGGGCTCCTCATACACCTTTGGTGTCCATCTATCATCTATCTTTCATCGGTGGCTCCAAGAAGGTATAGCATGTATAACAGCCATTTGCAGCCCAGGCTATCACCAAACATCTTGACTTTTGTCCTACACTGGACTTCAATGATTCTGGAAGAGAGTAAGACTGACTACTTTGTATAACTCTGACTCACTTAAATTCATGAGGGAGTCAAGACATCACCTATCATGATGTCATTGGTTCTTTTCAGAAACAAAGAATAAACAATAACCTTGAGAATAGCAACTGCTTAATACATTTTTGTTCAACTGAACTGAAAGGCAGGGAAGAGAATAAACATTAAATAATGCTTACTAGGCAGTAGGCACTATATTAAGTATTTTATAAATATCATCTCATTTGATCCTCATAGCAAGCCTGAGAATTAGGTGCTTTTAGAATCACCATTTTACAATTAAAGAAACTGAGGCAAATAGAAGGTAAGCAACTTGACCAGACTCATATAGTTAGTAAATGTCTGAGGTTGAATTTTGCACTGGGGTGTCTTCCTGATTCCAGATGCTCTGTTCACAGTGCCATGTAGTTGCCTCCATGATGGTGACTGGTTTAATTTTAGAGATGTTGAAGTGATGGTGGAGGAATCAAATAACAATATTGTATAATACACTGGTATCTATTTTAGCTATTTACCTATCTATCTATCTATCTATCTATCTATCTATCTATCTATCCATCTATCCTTATACAGGGGCTTTATATTAGAACCCATCTTATTAAACTGTGGTTCACAACTCCATATGGGGTATTGTAAGTGAATGTGGGATAACAAAATTCTGATTCATTATCAGTAAATGTTTGATTTGTATACCTATTTTTTTTTTTAAACTATCTACCTGGAGCCATGAAAAAACTTCTTGGGCAAAAACAAGTTATGAGTGGAAAAAGTTTAAGGAGCCCTATATTAGGCCATATGCTCTAGTCAGATAAGGACTATTTTATCTAAATTCTGTGTCTTTTTCAGTATCTAGCACAGTGCTCAAACACACAGTTGTAGAGTCATTTCAATAATGCCTGACTTTCTGTGCTCCTATTTGGATCTGGATTTGGATACTAGAGTGATTTGCCATTTCCTTCTCCAGCTCATTTTACAAATGAAAAACAAGTAATTACTTAAGAAATAATTGGCTTGAATGAAAATAACTTGATATTTTGGGAAAAATCATTATTATAGCTAGGTACCATCATTAGAAAAAAGCAAGGTGATGATAGTGAAAAACACACTGAATTTATAGTCACTGTTTAGACATTGAGAAATCGCTTAACCATTTATTTGTTTACTTATTATACTTCATATGAAATATAAAACTACTTTGAGGTCAGGGAATGCTTCATTTTTGACTCCATGTCCCCAGTATCTGACACACAATAAATGTTTGATAAATAGTTGTTGAATTATTGAATCTTTAAAATGGAGGATTTGGACTAGAGTTCACTAAAGCTAAAGCACAAAAGCCTAGAGTAGGTAGAACCATTCCCCTTATCATTTTTCTATTCCTTATATATCTTGTGTGCATGTAGTTATTGACAGGTTGCCTCCCAATGAGGCATTATAATTCTAATGGGAATGGGAGCTCCTTGAGGTTTGGGGCTATTTTTATCTTTTGAAGTATCCTCAGAATTTAGCGCAAAATCTAGCACGTATTAAGTTCTTAATAAATGTATTTGGACTAATGGATTAAAAATTTTGACTGATGGATTAAACACCTCTAGTTAGAGTGTTTAGAAGGAATAGGAGTTGCTGAAGAACAGAGGAGACAGAAAATGTAAGATCACAAGGATCAAGAAAGGTCAATTTTCAGAAGAGACAAAGGAAATGATTGACCACAATAAAGCTGGATGAGAAGAAAAAACTTGTAATTAGAGGAGCAAAAAGTGAAACTAGCTTTCTCAAGAAATTTCCTCCCTCACTGCAGCTTTTCAAGGCAAAGCTGTCTGGTTCTCTACTTGCAAGATATTTGTATCCGGGTTTCTTTTTCAAGTATGAATTGTCTTAGGTGGTTGTGTTGTGTCCTAGGTAGTTGTGTACTTTCCAGTTCTGTGATTCTACAAAATGCAACTGGGAAGTCACAGAGAAGGTAGAGAAATTAAAATTTCAGGTTTTAATTTTCTCTTCCAGCTAAATATAGAGGATAGAAAATTTCTAAGCATGTTATCTTTTTTTTTCCCTTTGTCCTGTTTCCCCCTGAATCAAATACCGTTTGTTGGGTTAAATGTTATTGGTTTATTAAAAAGGTGGAAATTGGGAGTAGTGATGAGGTCCTGGGTAGCTAGATGGGCCTTAGCAGAGAAAGCTTGAAGCACTGATAATATTATAATAGTCCCTGAGGCAAGGAGAGAAGACCACCTTCATCTCAAGGCCTTTTGTTCTTAAGTAGGCCTTTTATTCAAGTGGACTTTTGATTACAGTCCCACCCCAGGTGGATATCTCTAGAAACCCCACAAATGGTCCCTATAAACTTTTGGGGGTAATTTTTTTTTTTTAACTTTGCACATCTCACCTTTATTCCAAATTAATTCAATTCTGCTTTGCTAATAGAATACAGAAACTTCTCTGATGAGGGCAAGCCATGTTGGGAGGTCCCTGTGCCAGTATCTCCCATGTCATGCAATTAATTCTAAAGTGACATCTTAAGAGTGTCCTTGTATCACTTTTTCTGACCACCTTGTAAGCACTTGCCCTGTGTGAGTTCTCCATAAAATAATTTTTTTTGGCAAGTATACGTTTGACATTCGAACAATGTGGCCAGCCCAATGGAGTTGTGCTCTCTGAAAGAGTTGGAATGCTTGGCAATTTAGTTTGAGAAAAGACCTCAATGTCTTGTATTTTATCCTGCCAGCTGATCTTCAGAATCTTCCTAAAACAATTCAAATGGAAGTGATTCAGTTTTCTAGCATGGCTCTGGTATACTATTCAAGTTTCACAGGCATAAAACAATGAGGTCAGTACAACAGCTCTGTAAATCTTCAGTTTGGTAGTCAGATTAATACCTCTTTTCTCTCACACTTTCCTCCAGAGCATCCCAAACACTGAGCTAGCTCTGGCAATGTATCTTTTTTTTTTTTTTTTAAAGCTTTTTATTTGCATAACATCGGTATGAGTAGTTCTTCAACATTGACCCTTACAAAGCTTTCCATTACAAATTTTCCCTAGTCCCCTCCCCTCCTCTAGATGGCAGGAAGTCCACTACATGTTAATTATATTAAAATACAAGTTGAATATATGTATACATATTTCCATACTTATCTTGCTGTGCAAGAACAACTGTATCTACATGAACGAAAAATATCAGAGAAAGGAAACCCAATGCAAACAAACATCGATAGAGAGCATGAAAATGTTATGTTGTGGTCCACATTTCACATCCCTCTCTCTGGGTGTATATGGCTTTCTTCACTGAACAATTGGAACTGGTTTGAAACATTTCATTGTTGAAGAGAGCCATGTCCATCAGAGTTGATCATCATATAATATTGTTGTTGCCGTGTATAATGATCTCCTGGTTCTGCTCATTTCACTCAGCATCAGTTCATGCAAGTCTCTCCAGGCCTCTCTGAAATCATCCTGCTGGTTGTTTCTTACAGAACAATAATATTCCATAACATTCATATACCATAATTTGTTCAGCCATTCTCCAATTGATGGACATCCATTCAGTTTCTAGCTTCTACTGGCAATGTATCTATCAGTTTCATTATCAATGTGGACATCTCTGGTAAGGTAAGAGAATTTGTCCACAGCATTCAAAACTTCACCATTTATTATAACTAATGCATCCACATATGCATGGTGTGCCGCTGGCTGATGGAGAACCTGTGTTTTCTTGGTTTTAATTGTAAGGCCAAAATTAGTGCAAACAGCAGAGAACTGATTGCATCTCAGCTTTGAAGGTTGCATTGAGTGCACAATCATCTGCAAATAAAAAATCATGTATCAACACTCTCTCCACTTAAGTTTTGACCTGTAGTCTTTTCAAGTTGAAGAATTTACCATTAGTCTGGTAGCTGACTTTGATTCCATGTTTGTCCTCATTGAAGACATTGACAACATGGCTGAAAACACCATGCTAAAAAGGATGGGAGCAAGCACACAGCCTCGTTTCACTCCATTAGTGACTGGGAAAGTTTGAGAGCACTGTCCATTGTCAAGAACCTAGGCGAATATCATCATAAGACTGATGTGCTGTACTGATGAACTTCTTTGGGCACACAATTTTTTTTTTTTTTTTTTTTTTTGCTTTTTGCTGAGGCAATTGGCGTTAAGTGACTTGTCCAGGGTCACACAGCTAGGGAATGTTAAGCATCTGAGGCCAAATTTGAACTCAGGTTCTCTTAACTTCAGGGCTCTATCCACTGCACCACTTAGCTGCCCCTGGGCAACCAAATTTTGACATAAATTTCCATACGCTCTCATGAGTGACAGCAAAAGGCCTTGGTCAGATCTACAAATGTACTGTTGGTACACAGATCCTCATTAAACTTCTCTATGAATTTAACCCACCTTTGCTTAATCCTGTTTCATGGTGTCTTCCTCCTGATATCTTCTAGGGAACTTGTCTTCTCCTTTGTCTATCCCCCTAGTTAATTGCTAAAACTACTTTCCTTATAGATTTGGCCCACTCTTAGCATGATAATAAAATCTTTGGTCCTTGATTTAGAGGTCTATGCTTACAAATTCTTTTGGAATGACTTATGATATCAACTTGTAACCACAATATACTTTTGGAGTATTACCCCATACCTTATCATTGGTAGCTAACTCCATCATTCTGATGGCTTGGTATGGGAAGAGTGATTGTACTCTGAAACCTCAACAGAAGCACTAGTTTGGTTTGTAAGCCCTGGGAAGGAAAGAACTTGTCTGCTCATAAAGATTAGGAAAGGGAATCAAATTCTGGAGACATCTTTTCTCCACTCCTACTATAGCAGCACACACTTAATTAGCAATATTGAGTTTGATGGCCATCTAAAAGACTGGAAATAAGTCTACTTTGCTTTGTCTCTTATAGGAGAGACTTCCCTACAAATAACTATACTGAATTCATAGAACCATAGATTTAAAGCTGGAAGATATTTTTAAACTCTTTAAGTGCTACCTTCTCATTTTACAATTGAGGAAACTGAGGCACAAGAAAGTTAATCACCTCGTTCAGTGTCATTATTTTGTTGTTTGACCATGACATCAGGGAGGTGATGCCATGACATGCAAATAAATTGGATTTAAGGAAGGGAGGGCTATGCAAATGAGCTTCCTTTTCTCCTCCAGAGCTATCTGGATCCAATAGCAAGATATAGATCTGGATGTTTGGAGATGGCCCTGAAAGCAATGGGAGACTTTGGCCTTTTTAACCTAAGGTCTTTAACAGGTTTTAGTTTGACTGAGGCAAAGCCCATTCAGTGATTAAGGCTAGGCAAGAAGGAAATGAGGCAAAAAAGGGACCTTTTTCATGTAGTTAAAAAAAATTAATCTGTGAGAAGCCTCAAGATTTCCTCTCTTCCTCTCTTTTTCCCTTCCTCCCTTCCTGTCTTCCTCCTTTCCTCCCTTCCTTTTTTTCCTTCGTTCTTTTCCTTCCTTTCTTCCTTCCTTCCCTCCCTCTTTCTTTCCTTCCTTCTTTAACGCTGTACCTAAAGGAATGGAAAATTTAATTAGGGTTCATAGGCTAGATTTCTTTCTTAAGGATCATGTCTTAAAACCAAATCACTCTGATTCTCACTGATATGTCAACAGAAAGTCCCAGGCCAAGCCCACTTGGTCTTTGGGCCCTTATTACTTCAGAATAAATGTAAATGTAAAAACAGCACTTGTTCAGCATCACATTGGTAGTAAATGTCTGAATTTTCAAATCCAGGTTTTCCTGACTCCAATTTTAGTGAGAGAAATTATTATTAATATCTAATTTATGGGAGAGATCCAGGCTTTTTCACCGTCTTGTTTCCTTGTTTGAAGCCCAGTTTTTGAAGGACATTACTTTCCTTTGCCAAAAAACTGACCCTACCCATTCTGTTTATTTAGGTGAATTCCAGCCCACAGTGTTTTACTCAAGTTTAGGTAAGGATAATTTTTTTGATTAGGTTGCCTAAGGCTGGGGGTGGTTAGGAATTAAATGATATAATCTAAGTCACATAACTCCCAGCCCCTCATTAGAATAGATAAACCTCTTATTAAAATATTCATTCTCTTTCATTAATTGTTAACCAGAGTTCCAGTTCCCTCAGGAACACCCACTTTCCAAAGGCATATAAGCACTGAGTGGGTTCTGTGATTTGTCTTTGGTCTAAGAGAGATGACCAAATGACATCCTTTTATTAATACTATGCTAGTATTGTTAATAAAATGATTGCCCACAAACTATGTCTCTCAAACTTTTTAAATGTCACACTAGTGATCTCTGTCCATTGCACTACACTCTCAATTCTCATTTCAGAACAGGCATGAAATGAGAATTTCATTTCACTCTAGTTAATTTCAGCTCATTTTGTCCCATGTAAAATCAATCTTTCCACTTTAGTTTAATGGCTCCTCTTGGCCTAATAATTAACCCTGGTTCTCTGTATAAGTAAGCTCTGGCAGATACTTTCTAGCTAGAAAAGCATTATAGAGTTAGAGTATGAAGGAACTTTAGAAGTCATCCTAGTCTACCTTTACCCTTATTTTATAAATGAGAAAACTGAGTCCCAGCATGTTGTTACTTGCCCAGAGTTACTCAGTTAATAAAAAGGAGAGTAAGGATTGAACCCAGATCCTTTGACTTAAAAATCTAGCACTTTCCCAGTCTACTAGCTGCGGGAAGGCTTGTTTTGGGGTCTGACCTCCTTCTTTGAAGAGTCTCTATTTCCTGACTCTGGGTAATTTTAACTGTCTGTCTCTGTACCGGGAATACTTTTCCTCCTCATTGCAGTCTTCTGGCTTCCTTTGGGTCCCAATTAAAAGTCCACCTGCTACAGGAAGCCTTTCAGGGTTTCCTTAATTCAATTTCTCCTGTATGTGGCTTGTTTATACATAATTGTTCCCTTGTTACCTCCCCAGTTCATAACAGAGACTGTATTTTGCCTTTCTTTATAACTATAGTTCTTAACACAGTGCTTGGTCCGTAGTAGACACTTAAATATCTATCAACTGAGGATAGTTTAGCTGAATTTGATCATGACCTTATAGGTGATCACCAAGTGATAATCTCTTGACCACAGTCATTCATGAAGAGACATCATCCTAGACCCAGAATCATATGATTTATCTCTGTCACTCAATAGCTAGAAAGTCACTTCATTTTTCTGGTGTTGTTTCCTTAGGTTTAAAATGAGAAAGTTGGACTACAAAGGCTCCAAGGGTCTCTTCTATTTTAAATTTCTGAAATGCAAATTTGCTTGAAGCATGGGAAAGGGAGGAATGAAGGAAGGGGGAGGTTGCAAAAGATTTATGATTCAAAGTTATATGAGAGCCAGGATCAGAGAAGCAAGAACAGGAGGAACATGAAAAGGCCTGGAGATCTGGGCTTGTAGATCCCAGTTAGGAAGGATCAAAAACAAACTGCTAGGTAGGTAGACTGAGGCAAAAGTCTCCTCTCTTGGAGCCCAAAGTCCCAAGCCAACTCCTCAATCCAGCAAAGATCCAGGTCTCTCTGAGACATTCTCCTGCTTTCACTTGGAGTTTATTTTTTGGGGAAGGGGAGGTGGGAGGTTATGGAGCATGGAGTAGAAGGGCAGGAAAGGAGAGCACAGTAGGTGCTCATTATGGTGCAGTTGCTTGATTAATGAACTTAGATTACATATGTCCCAAACCTAAAACAGGGCAGCCAGCTGGCCAAGAGGATGTTAGGAAGTTAGACTTATTGTTCCTGAGTTCAAATCTAGCCTTAGACACTAGCTATGTGACCATGAGCAAAAGACTTAAATGTCTCAGTTTCCTCATCTGTAAAATGAGGGGGAGAAGGAAATTGCAAACCATTTTAGTATCTTTGCTAAGAAAACTCTAAATGGTCTCGAGGAGGCATACACGACTGATCAACAACTACAATTCTAATCCCGGTACTAGGCCCATTCCTGACTATTGCCCAATAATCCTGGGGGTAGGGGAAGGGGGAATGACAAGAATTCCTGAAGAGGGCTTTTGCGCATGTCTGCTCTGGTGGAGTTCGGGGAGCCCAGCGCGTGCGCAGTGAGGCTAGCCGGCTTTGGGAGGGTGTGGGCAGCCGGGGTTCTTCCTTCAGAACCGGCCCGGAAGTCAGCTTTCGCCTCTTTTCCTCCCTCCGTTCCTCCCTCCCGGTGGCCGGCTAGGGCCGTGCGTGCGGGGCCCGGCGTGCTGCGAGGAGGCGGAGACACGTCGGTGCTGCTGCCGCCGCTGGTGCTGCCCCTGGTGCCGCTGCTTGTTCTGCCGCCGCCGCCTCTCGGGCTCTCCTGGCGGTGCCAGGTGTGTTCGGCCCCGGCAGCCTCCTCGAAGCCCCAGCGCCAGACTTCAGCTCTTCCTCTGCCTTGCTCTTCCCGGCCCGGCCCCGCGATGGCGACGCGCTCGTGCCGGGAGAAGGCTCAGAAGCTGAATGAGCAGCACCAGCTGATCCTGTCCAAGCTGCTCAGGGAGGAGGACAACAAGTACTGCGCCGACTGCGAGGCCAAAGGTAGTGAGCGAGCGAGGGCCGGGGCGGGTTGCCGGCCTCTGGAGCTCCGGGTCCTGAGGGGCACGAGCTCCGGGCCGAGCCGCCGGCCCTGCCTGGTCCTTAGCCACCGGCTTGGGTTTCAGGCCTGGGGGCGCGGTCATCCTATTCCCACCCCGCCCTCCGCCCCCACGCCGCCTGCTGGGAAAGGGGGAGCTGATGGCTGGCGTGACCCCTTCTCCGACCGGACCTTGGTCCTCTGCTGTGCTGGAGGCGACGTGTGCCCAGACCCCCCGCTTGAGCATCGGGGTCAACTAGCGCCTTCCAAACTTAGGGTTGCCCAGAGGTGGAGAGGAGCGGGCGGGGGCCTGGGGATGTCCCCAGAAGGACCCTTTTGAGAGGCTCTTCCTCTCAGAGCAGTGTCCTTCTCCCACATTTATGCCTCTGCTTACCCTCCGGGTTTTAGTGCTGCCCTCCTGCATGCACTTGGGGCTCTTGTCATCGCATCCCCTCAGGAGAAGTGTTTGCTGCCCATTTTTAGATGGGTTGACGAGGGGGAGATGACAGTATATGGATTTAGGTGGGCATTTTCTGTGTTTTTTTTTTTTTTTTTTTTGCACGTGGGGGTGGTGGTGGTGGTGGTGGTGGATAAGGCTGATCACGAGTCAATGAACAGGCATTTCATTTTCATTCTTGGAGGCTCAGTGTACAGTGAGCTTGGGTATAAACTGTTCCTAGCTTAGAAGCTTTGAAAGGCCAGATGCTGGAGCTCTTTGAAAGAGTGTGTCTCTTGCTAGGGAGGAGGGCAATTGACTACTAAAGGTCAGGAATGCATTTTATTGGTCCAAAGACATAAAGCACCTGATTTCAGTTGGTAATGCTGGAGGACTTTTTTTTTTTTAACCACAGGCTGTGACACATACACACGTAAACATACATACCCATAGATACTTTATAGACACATATATATATATAGCCCATTCATTTTGGGGTAGACTTATTTACCATTTCAGAAACTTAGATTTTAAAAAACTATTTCAGTGATTTTATAAGCAGCTCAGTTAAAAAAAAAAAAAAAGACTGTATGGTTGCATTGACGTGTTATTCACTGGGAAGTAGGTAAATTTATCCAAAAGCAAAGACTATTCTTGGCAGTGTTTGAAATTCCGGGCATTATTTGACCTAGTCTTTTCCTGAAGCTTCATTATCCATCCCCGTATTAACCACATGAGTCATGTTTCAGTGCTTTTGCAATACTTGTTTAGACTAAGCAACCTAAAAATCAGAAAGTTTCTTAACCTTTAGTAGTGAATGTGGGCATGTCTTTTAGACTATTAAAATAAACATTTTGACTCACGTTAATTTGAATGACACTTCTTGATCCTATATATGAAATTTTAAGTATTTCTGGTATGTGATAAAATAAACTTGTGTATATGTTTGAGAATACTATTACATATAATGGATTGTTTACTTAATCATTTTAGGTAATAATAGTTTATCATTTGTATAAGTGAATGGAGTATTTTGAAAGCTAATATATATTCCATTTAAGGTTGAAATAACAGTTTTATGAAGTTTATGAAGTAATATGCTGGCCTGCCATTTTGAGTAATATGTTTAAATAGACAGATAAATGGTATTTTATTAGGCTTATTTGCCAGGCTTTGTCATTAATTAGATATTTAAGCTTATATAAGGGACTTTATTCCACTGCACCTCAGTTTTTTCATCTGCAGATTTGAGGTGCTGGACTAAATAAACCTGCACAGTCCTTTTCAGCTCTAAAATTTTATGAATCTGTGAGCTGATGTTGCATCTTCTGGTGCTATTTACTACATCATAAATTATCTTTTAAAACTCATATGCCCACCAGATTAGTTCATTTCTTTGTTTATTTGTTGTTGTAAGTTTGGGGTGGATAAAAGTGATAGATGGCAAAATACTAAGTAGTTTGACCCTACTTGTACCTGGGGAATAAGAATGGATATATGGCCTAGACCTTTGAATTCATGAGGATAAGGAAACTATCCACCTATGCAGGTCAGCTCCTCTTGACTTACAGTCTTAAGAGAATTGCCTAAAGCACTGAGAGGTTTGTTAATTGATTTGTTCAACTATGAACAGCTGGTATTTGTCAGAGCCTGGACTTGAACCTAGGCTTTCCTGCCTCTGAAGCCTGCTTCCATCTATCACTTCTCATTTTACTTCAGCATTGCTTTTCCCAGTGAGGAAAGGGACATGATTGAATTGTTTCTTTTTTTGATTTTTTTTTAATAGTTAACTTATTTAAAACTTCACAAACATTATATTTGAATCTAAAATACTTTTTAGGAAGAGAGAGGTTTGGGGGCAGGTAGATGGTGCAGTGGATAGAGCACCAGTCCTGAAGTCAGAGTGACCTGAGTTCACATTTGACTCAGACACTTAACACTTCCTAGCTGTGCGACCCTGGGCATGTCACTTAACCGCAATTGCCTTAGCAATTGCCTTAGAAAGAAGAGGGAGGTTTAACACCATATAAAGTATAATTTTCTTTGACAAGGAAACAAGGAAATATATTGTTGCTAGGGCCAGAACTTCATGTTTTAATTAAAATTGGCTATGTAATTTTAAAACTTCAAAATTGATGGCAGTTTTTGCTATGTAAAGGGACTTAATATTTTGGCTTTTGGGTAGTTTTTGTAGTAGAATCCTGTTACAGAGTTAAGGATTTGAATATATCAGACCAGGTGAAATAGCATCAACAAAATTATAATTAGAAATATAGGACTTTTTGGCATAAAGTTTTTTTAGTCTTGTTCCACAATACAGGTTTCATCAAGGGTCCAATACACGTGTAAATATTTTTCTCTAATGAACCTCTCTGAGTTTTTTCATGGCTTTTAGTACTGCATAAAATTTTGTTTTCAAATTTATAGCTTAAAAAAGGTTTGAGCAAGTTAAAGACTTGGCTTGCTGATCTCCATGCATATTTACCAAAATTAAAACCTAGCTTCTTTTTACAGTTGGTAATAGAACTCTGTAAATCAGATTTTTAAATCTTCCTGAGTTGTCAATCTCCTATCTTTTTTTCTTATATTGACTCTGTTCAGGAAGTCACTTTTGAAAGAGGAAAAGGATGGTACAGGCCAACTTCCTGCTATTGATCTTACTCTCACCAAGACTGTCTGGAAACTTGGGAATCTGAACAAACAGATGGAGCTATGTTTCCTTTCCCAAGTCTTCTCCTTTCACTCTGTGGGAATTTGAGTAATCCTACTGGTGCTAGATTATGGATGGAACACTTGAGAAATTTGCACACTTTGCCAATCTGAAATCTAGTTGCAATCATTTGAAGCCTCATCCACCAAATTTGTACCAAAAAGAAGTTAAAGGGATGGCTTTCATTTTTTTTTTTTAATCAAATTCCTGTCAATTGTTCATCCAGTTACTGACAAGGTAATCTTATGAAAATATATGGGTACCAGTTACTCAGGAATTCTAAGAGTAAACAGAATCTTAGAATTCCTAGTTGTAAGAGAATTTAGAGATCATATAATCTGATCATTCTTCCCTTCCCCCCTCTCCCCCCCTTCCTCCAGTGTGGCCTAGAGTGATTGTACTTTGTCCAAGGCAAGTTGGTAAAAGAAATATTGGACATGTAGAATTTTAAAGTTAATTTCAGAAGAAACAGAATGTGGGTATAGGTTTCCAAATCCTCTTCTTTAACTTTTCTTCCCTAAAATAATAGACTTGCATTTGATTTCTTTTTTTAAAATTAATTTTTAATTTCTATTTATTTAATTCTTTTTTTAATTAAAGCTTTTATTTTCAAAACATGTATATAGATACTTTTCAGCATTCACTCTTGCAAAATCTTGTGTTCCAAATTTTTTTTTTTTTTTTTTGGCTGAGACAATTGGGTTAAGTGACTTGCCCAGGGTCACATAGCTAGGAAGTGTTAAGTGTCTGAGGCCAGATTTGTGCTCAGGTCTTCCTGACTTCAGGGCTGGTGCTCTATCCACTGCCCCACCTAGATGCCCCTTGTGTTCCAATTTTTTTCTTCCCTTCCCCCCACTCCTTCCTCTAGACAGCAAGTAATCCAATATATGTTAAGCCTGTTCAGTTCTTCTATACATATTTCCACAATTATTACATTTGCTTTCTATAGAACAGAAGTCCTCAGCTGTCCTTGAACTCCTAATTTTGTTCCAGGAGGAATTTAGGGCCGCCCTCTGCCCCCCTTCTTCCTCTTTCTCCCCTTCCTTTTCCCTCTCCTTCTCCCTTCTTCAAATATATGCATATGTCCATTTACCCCCTTTTTTTTTTTTTTTTTTTGCTGAGGCATTTGAGGTTAAGTGACTTGTAGGGAATGTTAAGTATCTGAGACCAGATTTGAACTCAGGTCCTCCTGACTTCAGGGTTGATGCTCTATCCACTGCGCCACCTAGCTGCCCCCTGTCCATTTACTCTAGCAAAACCTTGTGTTCCAAATTTTTTCTCCCTCTCATACACAGCAGCTAATCTAATATATGTTAAACATATGCAATTCTTCTACACATATTTCTACTTTTATCATGCTACACAAGAAAAATCAGATTAAAAAGGGAAAAAAATGAGAAAGAAAACAACCAAGTAACAACAAAAAAGGAGAAAATACTAGTTGTGATCCACATTCAGTCCCCACAATTCTCTTTCTGGATGCAGATGGCTCTCTATCATAAGTCTATTGGAACTGTCTAGGCCCTCTTCTTACTGAAAAATCAAGCCACGTGTAACAAAATCTAAAGTTGCAGCCATTATTAACTTTGTTGTTAAAACAGAACTCTGAAGGAAAGCCGGATCCTCCTATTTGGTGTTTAAAGAACTTTTCAAAAGCATTCCTCTTATCACTTCACATCTCTCTCTTTGGTTAAGATGACAGGAAAAGATAATGATGAATGTTGGAGGGGATGTGGAGAAGCTGGGACATTAATGCATTGTTGGTGAAGTTGTGAAATGATCCAACCATTCTGGAAAAGTTTTGAACAAAGGCATACTATTTGATTCAACTATGTCTCTACTGGGTCTATATCCCAAAGAGATCATAAAAGAGGGGAAAATGTTAGTAGTAGCCCTTTTTGTAGAAGCAAGGAACTACAAATTGAGTAGATGCCCCTCAATTGGGAAATGGCTGAATAAATTATGGCATATGAATGTTATGGAATATTATTGTTCTGTAAGAAACAATTAGCAGGATGGTTTCAAAGAGGCCTGGAGAGACTTACATGAAGTAGTGAGTAGAACCAGGAGAAAATGTTATGGACAGTAACAAGATTCTGTGATGATCAATAGTGATGAACTTGTCTCTTTTCAAGAATGAGGTGATTCAAGGCAATTTCAGTAGATTTGTGATGGAAAGAGCCAACTACATCCTGACAGAGGTATGGAGACTAAATGTGGATCAAAACATAGTATTTTCACCTTTTTAAATTGTTGTCGTCGTTTGCTTGCTTAATTTGTGTGTGTGTGTGTGTTTCTCTTTTGATCTTTTTTTTTGTTGTTCAGCATGATGAATATGGAAATATGTTTAGAAGAATTGCATAGATTTAACTTATATCAGATTGCTTGCTGTTTTGGAAAGGGGGAAGCAGAGATGAGAGGGAGAAAAATCTGGAACACAAGGTTTTTTTTTTTTTTAATTTAAGCTTTTTATTTGCAAAACATATGGATGGGTAATTTTTCAACATTGATCCTTACAAAGCTTTCTGTTAAAAATTTTTCCCTCCTTCCCCCCACCCCCTATCCTAGATGGCAGGAAGTCTAATATATATTAATTATGTTAAAATACTTGACAAATTGAATATGTGTATACCTATTTATATAGTTATCTTGCTGTACAAGAAAAATCTGATCTACGAGGGGGAAAAAAAAACCCAACAACCTGAGAAGGAAAACATAATGCAAGCAAACGTCAGTAGAGAGTGTGAAAATACTATGTTGTTTTCCAGACTCAGATCCCACAGGCCTCTCCCTGGGTGTATATGGCTTTCTTCACCCCTGAACAACTGGAACTCATTTGAAACATCTCATTGTTGAAGAGAGCCCATCAGAATTGATCATCATATAGTCTAACACAAGGTTTTTTGAAGGTGAATTTTGAAAACCATCTACATGTAAAATAAAATACCATTCAAAACAAAAAAATTCAAGTTTGAAAAAGTAGAATAACTCTACTTGCTCTTTCTTTAATTTTTTTTTTAATTTTTGCTTTTTGCTGAGCCAATTGGGGTTAAGTGACTTGCCCAGGGTCACAAGCTAGGGAATATTAAGTGTCTGAGGTCACATTTGAACTCAGACCCTCCTGACTTCAGGGCTGGTGCTCTATCCACTGCGCCACCTAGCTGCCCCTACTTACTCTTTCATGAGTGACACTGCTTCTGAGCTTGACAGTTGCAGGTTGCAACACCAACCTACATCCCTCTCAAACTTGTATATAGTCACTTTATTTTCAGGAATAGATCTCCATTCCTAATTGTAGCTACATCCTGGCTTTGAAGAATTTTAACAGAACTTTAAGTATTAAGATGTAGCAAAACTACAAGAGGTAAAAAAATTAAAATTAATGGGTAGAATTTGGCTAGGGAGAGAGATTATCCAAATAGTGAGCTAATATTCTAAACTCTTAGAGCTATTTCCAAAAATAATAGGGTATTTTGTGATGAAATGAGATTCTTTGATGATGGAATGTTCAGGGATGCCATAAAGGGAATTTAGGAAAAGGACTAATAAATCCTTTGACCTTTATAACTCTTAAGATTCTGCTGATTCTTCTATTTTTATTACTTTTATTCCTTATTCTTAAAGCTCCTCCCTTTTCCCAACTAGTGCGCACACACTTAAATATCCACTCTAAAAGTATTTTATGGTCTACAGGGAGATCCCGGAAAAGGTATTTATAATAGTCATGAAAATGTAGTTATTTTCTTTTTTTTTTTAAATTTTATTTGCATAACATATGTGTGGGTAATTCTTCAACAATAACCCTTACATAGCTTTGTTACAAATTTTTCCCCCCAACTCCCCACCCCTCCCCTAGATGGCGGGATATCCACTAAATGTAGTTATTTTCTTTCTTTTTTGTTTTGCTGAGGCAATTGGGGTTAAGTGACTTGCCCAGGGTCACACAGCTAGGAAGTGTCTGAGAGCAGATTTGAACTCAGGTCCTTCTGACTTCAGGGCTGGTGCTCTAACCACTGTGCCACCTAGCTGCCCCTAAATGTAGTTATTTTCAAAGCTGTATGGTAGAGATAGTGCTTTTTGATCTTAAATTCCAAAGGATGAGAAAAGAGATCTTTAGGAGGCTAACCTTACAGATTGTATTTGATACTTTAAAATTGATGTAGTGCAGGCATCTAGGTGGCTTAGTGATAGAGTACTGGGCCTGGAGATGTGTTCAAATCCAGCCTCAGACACAACTCTCTGTGTGTGATTCTGGAAGCTATGGAATGTGCAATAGCCACACCTAGATGAACCTTCTAGGCAGATGGGACTAAATAAGCTGAAAAGTCTTAAACCTGTACAGATCTGTCACCTCCAAGTATGTGAAGACTTCCCTGGCAGAATGGGGGTGGGGAGATGAGAACCATTTGTTTGAATGGCCACGAAGGAGACAGAAGCACTACTGTGGCTTGCTTAGAGCTTAGGGAGGTATCAGAGATACCATGATCATCTTGGGCCATTGGCAGGGTCATCAACTTTTGTCCTGACACTGGATTTCAGTGATTCTGGAAGAGACAGTGTGGCTGACAACTTTGTGCAATTCTGTCTCACCTAAATCCAAATCATTGGAAACATATCAACCTTTGAAAACAAAGGATGAACAGCAAATGACTTAACTTCTGTTTATCTTAATCCATTAGAGAAGGAAATGGCACAACTACTTTAGTATCTTTGCCAAGAAAAAATACCATGGAAGTGTGGTCCATGGCGTCACCGAGTAAAACTAGTGGATAATATGTAGCCATATTTCTTAAATAGGTAGGACAACTGGGGAATTTTTGCATTTATTAAACTATTTGATTTTTATGATTAGCTATAAGTTATTTTTAAGTGATTCCATTTAAGACTGAGCTCTATCAATCTTTGCATTTAAAAAATATTTTATAACTATTGCCATTTTTTTTTGTTGTTGTCATTGTTGCAGAGTTTCAGAGCAGATATTGATCTGTATTAGAGTTTTCTCAGCTGAGAGTTTTTTTCCATGCCCAGTCCAGTACTTATCTCTGCTACTATTATTATTATATAAGTTTCCATAGTATATATATATTCTGATTCTGCTTTCTATATTTGTATTTTTTTGGTGATGTTGGCTAAATAACATGTTAAATATGTACAATTATTCTATACATATTTATACATTGTACATGATTACCATGGGAATATAAGAGGTTAGGAAAATGAAGAATCAAAGATAACACCAAGAATTCAAGCATGGAAGATAAGAATGAAAGGTGGTGCTTTTCAGAGAAATGGCCGAGTTCCATTAGAGGTTTAGGGGGAAGTTAAAATAGCAGTTTGGGCATGCTGAATTAGAAGTGCTAGTGGCAACATCTATGTAGAGATGTATAGGCAGTTGAGGTATTAGAAACTGAAATATAAATTTGGGTTTTCTTCCTAGAGATGAGAGTCATTGACTTTGTGAAAGTATTGTAAGAGGTGAGAGGGCCAACCTTGCTGTTTCTCTTAGGTTTTCTCCCTGTTTAGAGAGCTTTGGTTTTCCTTGTCACTAAAGAAAGAAAAAGAGTCTTTAGAATCTTTGAAATCTCTCTCTATACATTCCTCCTCCTCAAAAAAGGTAGAACATTTTTTCCTTTTTTACCTTCTATGCAGTGGGCATCTACTCCATCTTGTCTGGGAAAACAGAAGCTTTCTCTGAAAGAGATCAAAAATAGCCAGTATTAATTACTCCATTCCTTGTGAGACTTTCCCTGTGTCATCCAAGCAGGGCAGAGGAGTGCTATGGAAAGGGTTCTGGATTAAAGGAGAGATGATCCAGGTTCATATCCTAGCTCTGCTATATAGTACATGTATGATTCTGAGCAAAGTACTTGAACTTTGTCTACTTCATTTTTCTCAGTCTGTAAAATGAGTGGTTTGGATTTCTAAGGTTTTTTTTTAACTCTAAGTTTGTGATCCTATTATCCAAGCAAGTGGCTCATCCAGCCACCTTTTCAGAATCAACAGTGAAAAAGAATCCATTACCTTTGGAGGCATCTCCTTCCACTTTTGATAACATTGTTAGGAAGGTTTTTCTTATATATGGACCTTAAAGTCTGTTTCTCTGCAATTTCTATGCTTTACTCCTAGCTATGCCTTCTGAGTCCAAGCAGAACAATATGTGCTGTATTAGTTAAGATGTTCGTCATTGTAGTTGTCCAGGGAAATGTGCAAATATTTGAAGTTCCACAAAATCATAATCCTTTCTTAAATCTATATGAAACCTTTGGGTATTTGTTTTGCTTCTATGGTTTTATTGCTTTCAGTGGCTTTCCCCTGTGACTTTATGGAAGAGGTTGGTGATAGAGCTAGTACGAGAACTCTTGGACTTTGACTTACTGTCTCTACTTACTCTGTTTGTAAATTTCTATTTATTACTTCCTTTTCTCCATGATTTTTTTTTATTAAATTTATTGCCATAGCTACAATCATTGACCATGGCTTGGTGTAGTACCACTGTACTGTGCTGTAATAATACTGAAAGGTGTTGTACTTGTGTTCTCTCCAAGATAGTTTTGAATCCAGTTACAGATAGCATGCATATAGGCTCTTTTCTTCTTAGTAGCTTCTTATTTACTTATTTTGTGGGTGGAGACCATGTAATTTGCTTTCATCCACATCCCAGTTCTCTTCACAGGAAAATAAAGAAACTGGTAAACTGGTTTGTTTAGTTGTAGTCATTGCTATTATTATGAATAAAGTTTTAAATACTTGACACCTTACTAACCTATCTTTATAAGTTGTTGATTAAACTGGTGGTTCCTGTTCTGATACTGATGAGGTAGAATTTTCACATTGATCTTTTAATCTATAGTAATTTATTACAAGTATAAGCCCCTAGTAACTGATTTAAAGGAGCATTGATTGCAGATAAGATTAGAACACATGAAACAATTAGAGAATCATTAAGATATAAAATGGCTGTCAGTGACTATACATTCATTATTTTTTTTATATACATTCATTATTCAGAGCATATTAGAACTAATATTTTGTCTTTCATGTAAAAATATTAGAACATTAATTCTAATATGCTTTGTACAAATAGAAGTTGTATTTAGAAATGGAATCTCAACTTTAGTTTCATATATTTTTATTCGATCCTTTACTTATGTGATTTATTCTCTAATCACTTTAAATAACATGGAGAAGTAATTTAAACCTGGCTGGATTATAGTCACTATCGATATATGTATAACATGGTTACATCTTCACCATCATATCTGAGAATTAATAGCTGTTAAAGTTTGAGAAACATCAAAGGAAGTTTTGTCTGATCTACTGACTTAGTCTAGAGAACAGGTTTACTGATGACTTCCCCCCCCTTTTTAAAACATTGTTCATATTCACCTCTTTCTCTTTATTTACAGACTTTAGGAATATAGATCTAGAAAGCATCTTTGAGACCATCTAGTTCAGCCTCTATTTTTACAATATGAAGTTATTCAGAGTTTTTCAGTTGTCACAGACATTGCTTTTCTTACTTAAATATTGGAAGGAAGAACCATATTTTACTCATTTTGTATAGCACACATGTACAGTTGTATAGCAAAAAACTTATTGGGTCCACTATATTCATTCTAACTCTCTCTTCTGCCAGGATATATTTTGAGTAATGGATATTATGCACATATGGGACTGCTCAGAGAAGTATCATTTCTTTATTTAGCAGATAATAAATAAGTACTGAGTGTTGTCTTGAGGAAGATAAAAAAAAATCAGTTATGATTCCTTCCTTCATGGAACTTACAGTCTTTTAATAGGGCCATTATGAACCAACATTGATAAAACATATGTCAGAACCAAAAGCAGGGCTTTAATTTTAGCAGGTGATGATAACCCTTAGGAGGTACAAATGCTGATGGGTAGGGAGTGCTCAGAGTCAGGCATGATCTTGGTGACCTAACTGATCTATCTAAAAACAAAACTCTTCTGTTCTTCTCTAAAGAGTTGAAATTTTGTGTAAACTTTTCCTTGAACTGTTTGGCTCTTTACTATCTCTTTTAAATCTGTCAGTTTAATTGTCCTCTAATTTATTATCAGAAACCTGTTTTAGTCTTCTTTCTTCCTTTCTAATCTGTAAGTAAGTATCCTAGGACGTTCCTTGAGATGTACCAGAGTTAAACATATATCTGGATCAGTAGTTTCCAAGAAAAGTTTCCTCTGAAACAGTGAGGGAAGTCTACCTGAACCTTTGGCTGAGTGCTCCAGCAGAGCTTTTTTTAATTTCTGGCTCTGCCTTGCTTATGTTCCCCAGTGACCTTGTTTTTTGGGGTCTATGCTTCCTCTTCATAGGGCTGTGTCCCATAAGTTTGTGGTCTCCCAGGTTCCCTCTCCTACTCCAACTGGTTATATCTTTTAAAAAATTGATTTATGTTTCTTTCATGCTGCCTTGGGTGCATTTCTTGGTGATTGCTCAAAGGGACCTTTGAAGTGAGTTAATCCTGCCCTTTGATGTTACAGGAAAAAATAAAAGGAAGAAAAGGAGTCTCAGAGATGTCACGGCTTTGCCAAGGTCCTCAAGTTGTAGGTGCCGAGACAAGAATCTCATGCAAGTTCTGACTTCAAATCCAACCCCATTCTATGGCATCATTCTACTTCTGTACAAAAGCGTATGATAAATGTATTAGAGATAATAGCAAAAAGTACCATGTAAGTTTTGCCAGTTGCTTTAATCTTAGTGAGATCCAGAATAACTTAATCAGATCATTCTGTTTTATGAGATCATCTGTAGTCACTTTCAGGTCCTATTCAGTGTGCACTGCTCTACCTGGGTGACTAGGGGCTGAAGTCATTGAACCTCTTGGAGACTAAGCTATAGAAGAGTTCTTGATTTTCAGTGACAATGAATTTCAACATCCTAGGATTCTCCATGCTGATGAACTGCTCTTTATGACATGATTTAAAATGCATCAAACACCTCACACAAATATATGACTAGACCTATGTGGGAGAAAGAGCTGTGCTGCTCTTGTGGCTGCTCACCTTTGGATGTGATAGGCCCCACAGGCCTTATGTCTTAGCCTCTCCTTGCTGGCTGGCTGTCCTTTGGCAAGTGGCACATCTTTGTTTCAGTTTCCTTTCAGTTAGCAGTTTTCAGAGTCGCCTACACCTTGTGCCACAAGAGTTTGTGGTTGATAAAAGCCTCTCCCTTCTTTCTGCCACTTCCACCCTTTTAGGGTGAGGGTAGAGGGTGTGTTTGCTCTGATAGGTGGCTTCTCTTCCCAAAAAAGAAAGCTGTCATTTTTTCCCTTTCTGTAATTCAGGCTTATCACTTTCTCCCCCTCTGGGCTTCAGCTGTAGTCTTCAACTGGGGTGCTGTCTCTAGAACCATTTGCTATCATTTCCTGTTTGTTACTATTAATGATCCTTTCCTCTTAGAAGAGGCTTCTGGTATCTTCAGTCAGGGGCTTTTCTTAATTACTTTCTTCTAGCAAATGCCTTTGAAACATCTCAGTTAACTCTTTAGCCAGATAGCATGAAAATATAACTAACTGCAGCAAACATCAAGTCTGTCCTTTGAATTGTATTAGAATTCTTGAGTTTGAGGGTGGAATCAAGATAGTGGAGAGCAGACAGGTCTTTAAGTGACCTCCTCTGAGCTTCCCTCAAATTAACAGCAGATTGAGCCTCTAAACTGGTTTTAGAGTGACAGAACCCACAAATATTTGGAGTACAACAAATTTCCAGAAGAAGATACTTTTGAAGAATTTCAGAACAGGTCTGTTTCAATCAGGCAATGGGAGAGGCTGCAGAGGAACTCAGACTGCAGCTTAGGGAGCTGGGGTGGGGAGCCAGAACATTGCCCAGTTCACCCACTTGGGAATCTTCTGTGAGGCTTTTAGGCTACTCTGCTCTGGTTGTAAGCAGGTGATTTAACTGTAAAACACCCAAAAGCCAAAAGCCAAAAAAAAAAGAAGGAAATTATAAGCCATAGAGCCCTAAAAGAATGGAGGATCTAGTGGCATCTACCCAGCACTGAAAGTTAGTCAGCAGAACCGCCCCAGGACAAACTAAAGCAGCTGCCGCCCCTTTGCCATAAGAGCAGACCTCAGCCTTTTAAAAAAATGAGCAAAAAAGCAAAAAACTCTTATCATAGACAGTTTTTATGGAGAAAGAGAATGGACCTCAAATCCTGAGGATCTTAAAGGCAAATCAGCTCCAAATGAAGTCCCAAAGGGTGATACGAGTTGGTCCCCATTTCACAAGGCTTTCTTGGAAGAATTCAAAAAGGATCTTAAAAGAGAGTTAGAAGAAAAATGAGATCTTTGCAAGAGGCTATGGAAAAGGAAAACCAGAAATTAATGAAGAAAACTCCTTCAAAAATACACTTGTTGAAATGGGAAAAAAGCATATAACTCATTGCCAAATAGATATGAAAAGAAACCATTGAAAAACAAAATCTTTGAAATGGAAAAAAAAAATGCAATGAACAAAACACTTATTTCATATAAAAGTTCAATTAGCCAAATGCAAAAGGAGATAAAAAAGCTGAAGAAATTAATTAACTAAAAATTAGATTTGAATAAATTGAAGTGAGTGAATTAATGAGACTTCAAGAATCAGTCAAAACAAAACTAAAAAAAAAAAAAAGAAAAAATAGAAGAAAATGTAAAATACCTCACTGGAAAAAACTGAACTGGAAAATGGATCTAGGAAAGACAATCTAAGAATTAGTGGACTTTTCATGATGAAAAAAGAGCCTCTAGGCCTCATATTTCAGGAAATCAAGGAAAACTGTGTCCAGATATCCAAGAATCAGAGGGTAAAATAGCCATTGAAAGAATTTGCCAGTCACCTCCTGAAAGAGACCCCAAAATGAAAACTCCAAGGAACATTATAGGTAAATTTCAGAATTATGAAATCAAGAGTAAACTGTTGCAAGCAGCCAGAAGGAAACAATTCAGATATAGAGGAGCCACAATCAGGATTATCCAGGACCTAGCAGCTTCTGCTTTAAAAGATTGAAGGCCAAGGAATATGGTATTCTGAAAGGCAAAGGAACTTGAATTGCATTCAAAATCAATTATCCTGCAAAAGTGAGCATCATCTTTTAGGGGAAAAGATGGATATTCATTGAAACAGGTGAATTTCATCTGTTTCTGATGAATAGAATTCTTGAGTTCAACTCTAAAGAGGTGAAATCTTCTGTAAATTGTTCTTTGAATTGTTTTGCCCTCTATTTTCTCTCTTGAATCTATCAGTTCAGCTGCCTTATAACTTCTTGGCAGAAATCTGTTTTAGTTCTTAGGTCTTAACTCTGCCCACCTCTCTGTCTAGGTAGTAAATAAACTAGGGCTTTCCTTGAACTAGATAAAAGAGGTGGGACATCCTCTTCTTGTGTTCTATACGAATAGCCATGGTTGTGCTGACTTGAGAAGATTGAAAAGAAGTCTGGTTACCTTTGTCCAAATTTCCAATGCCCCCTGCCCTTTTACCATAACCCAGTGATACTTTACTATCTGATATGTCCGCTCTACCACTCTTTGATGATGATGAATTTGATTTTATGATCATCTTCCTTCTTTACCCTTTAAAGCAACTTAAATTACTAGTTGTTACTAGGATAGTAAAACCTTATAATTAAAATTCTCATTTTTACATTTTTTTGATACAGTATTGTCAAGAAAATACTACCAATACTGACATTTTTTGATCTTCCATTGTCATGTTAATATAGACAACTATTCGCTGATAGGAACATTTCTGTTTATATGTTTTTTTTTTTTAAATAAAGCTTTTTATTTGCAAAACATATGAGTGACCTTTCAACATTGACCTTTGCAAAAAAACTTTTTTTTTCCAAAGCTTTTCCTTTCCCTCCCCCCGCCCCCCACCCCTAGATGACAGGTAATCTAATACATGCTAGATAGGATAAATTATATGACAAATACAATACATGTATACATATCTATACAGTTATCTTACTGCACAAGAAACATCAGATCTAGAAAGAGAAGAAGAAAAAAAACAACCTAAGAAGGAAAACAGAATGCATGGAAATATTCACAGAAAGCGTTAAAATGTTGTGTTGTGGTTCACTCTCAGTTCCCACAGGCCTCTCTCTGGATGTA
>JAJPUD010001446.1:4814-34473 GCA_023553655.1 Myrmecobius fasciatus
CTTCCCTCCTAATCTTGTCTGCATTGATTTTGTTTGTACAAAAACTTTTTAACTTAATATAGTCAAAGTTATCTATCTGGTTTTCAATTAAGAGTTCCAGTTCTTCTTTGGACATAAATTTATTCCATCTCCACAGGTCTGAGAGGTAAACTATATTATGTTCCTCTAACTTGTTTACAAAATCACTCTTTATATCCAGATCATGAACCCATTTAGATCTTATCTTGGTATGTGGTGTTAGATGTGGGTCAAGCCCTAATTTCTTCCACACTAGTTTCCAGTTTTCCCAGCAGTTTTTGTCAAATAGTGAATACTTATCCCAAAAGCTGGGGTCTTTGGGTTTATCAAAAACCAAATTGCTATAGTTATTGCCTAGTTTGTCTTGTGATTCTATCCTATTCCACTGATCGACTACTCTATTTCTTAGCCAGTAGGGTAATTTACTTCAAAAAAAATTTTTTTTTATTTATTAAAGCTTTTTATTTACAGAACATATGAGTAATTTTTCAACTTTGGCCTTTGCAAAACTTTCTGTTCCAAAGTTTTTCCTCCTTCCCCCCACTCCCTCCCCTAGATGGCAGGTAGTTCAATACATGTTAAATATATTAAAATATATGATAAATCCAATATATGCATACATATCTATACAGTTATCTTGCAGCACAAGAAAAATCGGATCTAGAAAAAGAAAGAAAAAAAAACCTAAGAAGACAGGAAAAAAAAAAGCAAGCAAACATCAGCAGAAAGCATGAAAATGTTGTGTTGTGGGCCACACTCAGATCCCACAGGCCTCTCCCTGGGTTTATATGGCTTTCTTCATCACTGAACAACTGGAACTGGTTTGAATCACATCATTGTTGAAGAGAGCCATGTCCATCAGAATTGATCATTGTATAGTCTTGTTGTTGCCGTGTATAATGATCTCCTGATTCTCCTCATTTCACTTAGCATCAGTTCATGCAAGTCTCTCCAGGCCTCTCTGAAATCATCCTGCTGGTCGTTTCTTACAGAACAATAATATTCCATAACATTCATATACCATAATTTATTCAGCCATTCTCCAATTGAAGGGCATCCAATCAGTTTCCAGTTTCTAGCCACTACAAAGAGGGCTGCCACATTCTTACACATGTGGGTCCCTTTCCTTCTTTCAAGATCTCTTTGGGATATAAGCCAAATAGAAACACTGCTGGGTCAAAGGGTATGCACAGTTTGATAACTCTTTGAGCATAGTTCCAAATTGCTCTCCAAAATGGTTGGATCCGTTCACAGTTCCACCAACAATGTATCAGTGTCCCAGTTTTCCCACATCCCCTCCAATATTCGTCATTATCTTTTCCTATCATCTTAGCCAATCTGACAAGTGTGTAGTGGTATCTCAGAGCTGTCTTAATTTGGATTTCTCTGATCAATATTGATTTGGAGCACCTTTTTATGTGGGTAGAAATAGTTTCAATTTCTTCATCTGAAAATTGTCTTTTCATATCTTTTGACCATTTATCAATTGAAGAATGGCTTGAATTCTTTTTTTTTTTTTTTTTTTGCTTTTTTGCTGAGGCAATTGGGATTAAGTGACTTGCCCAGGGTCACACAGCTAGGGAATGTTAAGTGTCTGAGATCAGATTTGAACTCAGGTCCTCCTGACTTCAGGGCTGGTGCTCTATCCACTGCGCCACCTAGCTGCCCCATGGCTTGAATTCTTATAAATTTGAGTTAATTCTCTATATATTTTAGAAATGAGGCCTTTATCAGAACCTCTGAATGTAAAAATGTTTTCCCAGTTTATTGCTTCCCTGCTAATCTTGTCTGCATTAGTTTTGTTTGTACAAAAACTTTTTAGCTTAATATAGTCAAAATTATGTATTTTGTGATTAATGATGATCTCTAATTCTTTTTTGGTCACAAATTCCTTCCTCCTCCACAGATATGATAAGTAAACTATCCTATGTTCCTCTAATTTGTTTATAATATTCTTTATGTCTACATCATGAACCCATTTCGATTTTATCGTTTTAGGTATGGGTCAATATCTAGTTTCTGCCTTACTAGTTTCCAATTTTCCCAGCAGTTTTTTTCAAATAGTGAATTCTTATCTCTGGGGTAATTTAGCAAGGCATGAATAGGGATAGATGGAAGGAGCTAGGAATTTGAATGTAGAGGGCAGTGTATAAGTTGGAACGGCTCCCTAATGGGTTGGAAAGGGGTAGCCAGAAAGAAATGATGGCTTGGCAAAACACTGAAGAGTGGAAAGATTGTAGATCATGGTGAAGATTTGATAAATGGAAAATGAGGGAAAGGTCATGATCAGATAAAGAAATTTTCAGAGTTCTGGATCATGAAAATGAATTTATAAGATAGCAAGATCAAGGGTACAATCATCTGTATGTAGAACCTAATAGTATAGATCATGGGAGTAAATTGAACAGCAGAAATCAGGGTGGTCTAGGGAAATTTCCTAGAATGAGAGATATAGGAGAATGTGAGTCAGGCATGGAACTCATTGAGGGAGAGGGGAGAATGCCATGGGAATCTATAGTTAACAGCTATCAGTATGTATTCGGATTGTGTGAACAATTTTTATCAAGAGGATCTCAGGGTGGCAAAGGGACAGTGTGGAAGTAGTGATGGGGACTGAGAAGTTTCTAAGGTTGAGCAATCTGGGGATATAGAAGTGGATAGGGAGGAAAAAGTAGCCAGCAAAAATTGGCTAAGGCGGTGTTGCTCTTTGGTAATCAAATTCAGGAACACAAGCATTGGGAGAGCCAAAGGGGATGAGAACTGATTGAATAAGGAAAACAAAATCAAAGGGTAAAAGATCCATAGGTGAAAGCTGAGCAGAATGTTTTCCATGGGCCCTTCCACCATGGGCTCATGCCTACTCTTCCTGTCTGGGTCCCTGCTGTAGTAGCCCTGCGATTGGTAGAGATGGGCAATGCTTTGGTCTGAGTGGGCAACCTTGTGGTCTGAGCCTGTGGATGGTGGAGCTATGTGGACTAGCATGTCATAATAGCACAAGGTGGATTCAGAACTACTTGACTGACTGGACCCAAAGTAATCACTAATGGTTCTGTCAGTTTGGCAGATCTCCATGCTATCTTTGGAGCTATCTTGGATCATGCACTTACAACCCAATATATTCATTGCTCCAATCCTGCTGGCTTGTGTCCTAGATCAGCCCACCATTTTTGACTTGATACATGCACACCTGTGCTAATTAAGTCTCAAAATGATATAAAGCTGGATTACACAATGGGTGAAAAAGGATCCCAAATTATGTTTATAGACTAGAATTCATAGAGTTAAATAAGATTAAATTCAACAGGCGTAAAGGCAGAGTCCTACATCTAGGTTCAATATCAAATTTTGAAAGTACTTGGGATGAGGAGGCTGAGTAGAGAGCAGTTCATCTGAAAACATCTTGGTTTCGGTGGACTGTGAATTATCAGGGCGCTAAGGTACTAAAAATAATAAAAAATGCCATCTTGGTTTTCACTAGGAGGGATAATGCCTATAACAAGGAAGGTTAGTCCTGTATTCTGCTCTAATAAGAGTGCATTTCATGTATCATGTTGGGTTTTAAATGCCACATTTTAGAAAGACAAAGTGTTAAACCTGGGGTGTGCAAAGAAGTGAAAAGCAAATAGTGAATGGCATCTCATTCTATGCCATGTGATTGATTTAGGAATAAACTAAAGACTCAGCACACAATAGCTGTCTTCAGGTATCTGGAAAGCTATGTAGTATTTATTTGACTTACTCTGGTTGATCCCAAAAGGAAACATGAGAAAATTACTGAAAGATGCACATACACAAATTTAGGCCCTTTGGATTGGAATACTAAGTGATACAAAAGTGGAATGGGCTGCATAGGAACATGATAGGTTCCTCCCCTCCAGAGTTCTTCAAATGAAGGTAGGATGTTGACTTAGCGTGTTATATTCTAAGTCAAGAGTTATGACTAGATGGCTCATTACCAACTTTTGAGATTCTGTAATTTTCCTCCCTTTGGACAATTTCTTATTGCAGCCCCAGTATTTTTAACCCCAACAGAGAAATAGGAATGTCTAAGGATCTCATTCATAGGGGTCTCACTGAATGAACTCCAGGACTCTGCACAGCCCAGTATTTGCATTGCCTTCTGGTTCTAGGCCTACATCAGCCTAATCTGCACAGCCAGGACTGCCTCCCAGATTGAAAAGTTGTAACATTCAAAGTTTAAAGGATAATTCACCCATCTCATTTCTGTGCAGCCCACCCTTTATTAAGTTTGGTGAAGTCTCTGGACCTGTTCCAAGAATGTTGGAGAGTTTTTAAGAATTAAAAATACAAAGGATTACAAGAAAAATAAAAATTCAAACATTTTTTTAAAAGTTCATGAACCCATTTTAGAGAAAAGAGGCAGGCCCCCAAGAGAAATGATTTACCCAGCAAGTAAAGAGAGTAGGAATTTCAACCAAGATTTTGAGATACAGAATCATAGGCTGGCCTAAGGAGTCTCACCCCTGAGGGATGTACCCTATCTATCTATGGATCTTGCTTATTCATGCTGTGGACAAGTACCTCTTTTGAAGTTTGTGGGCCAGTTGCTGGTTCCAGAAAGCACATTTTGGCTACCATCTCTTCCCTGCACTGCTGAGTATGAGACAGCTCCGTAGACCTACCTACCTACAGGAGATGGGATTAGAAATAGCCTCGGCCCTTCTATCCATCTTCCACATGCTAGAGGCTTGTGAGTATATTTAGGGTACGATGGAGATTCCTCAGATCAGATAATCCCTTCTCACTGAGGACTCACAGTTCTTAAAGGGATAGGGACCCAAGGATACATGCAGCCCAACTTTCAGCAGAGGTGGGGACTCCATTCTTGGGAAATCTGTCCCTCTCCAACAATAAAATGAGCCTTGTCACCCTCCACCCAAGAAGACTCCCACCCATATCTCTTTCTCTAGCCATGACTGACACCAAAGAAAACCCATAACCCCTCATTCTAGACCTTTTAAGGGGCAGTGTGGTACAATGAAAGGAGAGCTAGACTTGTTCCAGGGGACCCAAGTTCAAATTCTAGTTGTTGCTGTGTGACTTTATAAGCAAGTCACAACTTCTGGGCCACAATTTTCTTCTCTGGCTCCATCCACTGTACCATGCTGATCTGATGCCAAGATGAGAAGGGAAATGTGCCTAAAGGCTGCTTGAATGTTCAGAAGTGAGTAGTCCCACTAAATGTAGGTCATAGGTCTCCACATTAGGTTTTTTTTTTGTTTTTTTTTTTCATTTTAAATAGAACCCTGGCCTCTCCAGGAGGTGCTAACACGACTCTTCAGCAAATTTCAACTTTAACAAACATTTATTAAGCGAAGAGCACCAGGGTTCAGCGCTGAGGGAGATACATAGGATGGATAAGACACAGTCACTGTTCTTCTGGAGGTCCCACAAGCTAGACAACATTACCCAAGCAGTCCTGACCCCTCCCTCCAAGGCCTGAGAGGGCACAAGGAGACACAGGGACAGTACACCCTCATCTCCAAATCCAGGGTACCTCTCCCACTCACCAGGATTCCCCCCAGCCACTGATAGCTATTCCCCCATAACAAACCAAGTTCTTTTCAAGTATCCCGGCACACGATGAAACAGGCTTCCTTGATGAAAACTGGAACCTTCCCAGTCCAAAGGCCCCAAAGCCAGGGGGAAGTTCCCAAGGTAGGGGAAAAGGGGAGGACTTTCTCTTCCACTGAAGAAATTCAGTAACTGGGAATCCAGGCTGGGGAGCTGAAGGGAAGGCACAGCTGAAGAGGAAGTAGTAAACAGGCAGGGGGTGAGCAGAAGGTGAGGAGTTTGGTTCTGAAATAAACAAGTTCTGGAGCTAAACAGTTCTTTCAATCTGTCAGGTCCAGATGTTCTGTTGGCCTCGGTATTTTCTTGCTTTTAAGCAGCCACCTTCTTCAAGTTACTCCATATTCTCTTTACTTGGGCAGCTCTAGTTGGCCACCCTCTAGGCTTTTTAATTCCAGCAGGCCCAAAAGATTTGAACTCTTTTTACAGGTAGATGTTCTTCTACCACCTCCTCACTTAATAAGCTTCTAACAAATATTAACAAGGGCCCTCTAAAAGCAAAACACTGTGCCTGGGTTGAGGAGAGAAACAAAAGATTAGGTAAAATATAATCTCTGCCCTCATGGAGCTCACAATCTAACAAGGGGATGCATCACACACAAGTAACTATACTAAACATTCTGTGTTCATAAGTGCATGACAGGTGGTACAAGCAATGGTGTTTAGGAAGCAAGCGAGCAGTAGCTTTGTGACTCGGGGAAGGGAGACATGTTGGGGTTGGACCTTAAAGGGCTTTAAACAGAGATGATTTGGAGGGGGAGAGGTAGGACAGGGATAGGAAATGACATAAGCAAAATCACAGAAGCAGGAAAAAGCTGGACATAGGTGGAAGGGAAGGAACATAAAGGGAAGCAGTCCAGATTGTCTGAAGCACTGAGCGCACCCTGTGTGGTATCTAACAAGACTGCATAGTAAGTGTGAAAGCATAATAGCACGGAGTCTTAAATGTCAGGCAAAGAAATTGAAAAGCAGTGAGAAAGATGAGTAAGGCTGATGTAATCAGTTTCCTAGGTCCCAATTTCCTTGGATCCAATCATATTTCAACCTCTCTTATTTGAAGAGCAACCCTGCAGTTATGTGAACTGCTGAGAGGTGACACTAAAGTTAACTTATAAAAACTCAATTATCATGTTTTGCATCTATTCTCTGCAGGGTCCCTCTATGTTTTCAACAGCATGAACAGCATTCAATGACTGTAGATGAGAGTTGATTGATAACTTTTCCATAGGAGCCAAGATGTGCTGAACACCTAAAGCAATAATCCAAGGAGTACCTACCCCCCAGGGAGACTTTTCTTCTTTCTCAGGGCCTACTACTCATCATCTACTATTCATAGAGGCCTTACTTTTGCCTCTAGACCTAACTTATCTCCATGATTCCAGGCCTGTGTCCCCATAACACCTCAAACACTTCATCTTCAATGTCTCCTGTCTTTCCCCTTCCCAAGTTATCCTTTGATTTTATAGAGCCTTTTTCTGTTTAAAAATGATTTCCTCAATTTCTGCTTTCCTACTTAAGTATAAAACTCCGATCCTGTCCTTAACACCCTCCACAATCTGGTTTCTATATACTTTCACAACCTTATCGCATACTACATCAGCTAAGATGGACTACTCATTACCTATTTTTATCTCATCCTTTCCCTTCTCTATGCCTTTGCTCACATTGCCCTCACCTAAAACAAAATAAAAATTTCCAGTTAAAATCTCTCAAGATTCAACTAAGGTGCCATAAAAAAGCCTTTTATTTCCCCTAGCAGAAAGTGACCTCTTCCCTCCTAAAATCTTTTAGAATTATGTCCATCTTATTTCCTCTATTAAATCATAACTTCTTGAGGGCAGGGCCTATGTCTTTAATCTATTTTTTAATAATCCTCCCCCAAATCATTGTGCCTTAATCTTGCCACAAACAATGTTTGTTGAATGGAAGATGAATATTAAAGTAACAATGGATCACAGAGGTAAGATTCCCAAAGAACTAACAGGCTGGAATGATGGACCAAAAAAATAAAATTTTTCAAGGCCTTCATTTAGGCTGAAAAGCAAAGAAGTTTCTTAAATATTGGCTGGTTAACAGTGCAGCAATTTGCTTATGGACTACCTCAATTACCCTGACTCTATCCCCACTCAGGTCTAAAGTCCACAGCCATTTTGGACTATATCCTCTAAGGTTTTTGGTAGAGATGGTGAAAAAGCTGTGAATAGGGAAACAACTGACATGGCCCCAGACAGATCAGCTTTGAACCTGGGAACATCCTGGGGTCAGAATCAGGTTTACACAAGTTCTAGTCTGGGGTGCTCCCAGGGGTTGAATTCTGGGACATTAATGATCAGTCTTTAAGAGAGACGCCAAAGACCTATATATTTCTCTGCCTGCTCTAGCACAGGAGGAAACACTAGAGGGTAAGACTGGGTTTGGCTCTCCCCTGCATCCCTTGCAGTAAAAGCAATCTTTTGAATCCTCCTCAGAACCCAAGAGTTTGGCAAGCCTGTACACATCTGTCACAGGCTTATATGCTGGTGTGCAACTCCCCCAACCCACCTTTGCAGGGCAATGTGGGTACTGAAGGAGAATGATAAAAACTCAAAGATAACAGTTCCATTAGTCAGTCCACAGAGAGCAAACTGAGGACCCGTCATTTCCACTTGTAAATTCTTGGCAGAAAACTGGGTGGCACACAGCTCCCCGTTTACAACAAAGTTGAGATTCACAAAGATTCCAACAAAGCAGACCAAGAAACAAGATTAAATTTAACAGGAATGAATGTCATGTCCTTCATTCAGGAACAATTCCATCAGCACTGGCTGGGGAAGTCAGCAAACAGTTCATGTGGAGTAAAATCCAACTACCCTGTCATAGCTCGAGACCTTTTCGCTCCTCTATTTTCCCACCTTTAGTAAGATGGTATAAGGGTTCCTTTCACTTTCCTTCTACCCTGGAATCCTGATACGCTCAGGTCAGCATGAGAACTCCAGAGAAAGAAGGTTCTCTACCTGTTTCTCCCAGGTAGGTGATCATGAATCATCTGTGAAACAATGCAGTTTATGGTGTGTCAGCCTGGATAAGCAAAACATCAGCAGGTCCCCATGCATGTGTTAGCCATAGCCGTTTCTCTTAGGAGTCAGGAAATAATAGTCTACACACAGACATATATATAGGCTTTCCTGCTCCAATGTCTAGGGGACAAGGGATAAGGAGGAAAGGGACAGGCACTAGTTCTGCCAGACAGCTTTTTCCTCCGGGGTGAGGAAATAGCTAGCTATCACTATGAGCTCTCTCAGTGGGATAAGCACCATGTACTCCTGGGATCCCAGAAATAAAAGGGATTGTCTTTTGTGAAATCTGGCAGGGGCAAAGTGGTATTAAATAAAATGCTGAATTAGTGTTGTTACTGAGTAATGGAAAATGAAAAATACTTCAGTGATACATAGTTCCTTATCACCTCTTCCCCTAATTTGGGTAGAAACAGGGCAGATATTTAGCAATCTGATTATATGAGAATGTTTGTTGTCTCAGAGCAGCAATCAGGAAGCATCCTGATTATAAATAGGAGCTGCTATTGGAAGAAAATCCCAAATAGGCAGTGGGATTCTGAGACAAGTTTGTTGTCCTCTTTTCTGGGGCCTTAGAGAGTGTGGGGAAGGTTTATACAAGTTCACTAGGGCCAAGTGAAGTCTAGAGAACACGTCAGATGAAGTTAAATATAATTAAGTCTGTTCTGGAATTAATTTTTGTTATAACTAATTATATTTTGGTTATATTATTTCCAAATCAATACCCTCTACTTTTAATTTAGGAATAAACCCTTATATAATATTTGTTTGGAGTATGGAGAAACAGGGTTAAGAAGAAAAAAAGGGACCAGTGAAAGCAAAACTAGGTATACTGAGAGTGGCAGTAGGCACTCCCCCCCCAAAAAAAAAGGGAAGATAGATCAGTTGATCTGAGCTCAGGAGGAGCAAGCAGCCCTAGGGACCAAGTGGTGCTTGATATCTCAAGCCAAAAGATTAGAAATCAAATGAGATTTGAAAATGATGAAAAAATTAAAGCCTTGGCAAGTTTAGAGAGAAACATGAGTCCTGGGGGAGCTGAGGAAAAACCAGGCCTGAAGGTCCAGGGAAGGATCCCTGAGGCTGCCCTTTTCCACTACCTGCCTCTTCATGCCACAGAAGGGTGAGATTAAGGAGTAGCTAAGGCTGATGCAGCTGAAGAAGGGGCTAGCACCTGCCTAAGCTCAAATCCTTCCCAGGATGAGGTAGAAGAGCAAAGGAAGAAAAAAAAAAGTTGGAGGGACACTTGGAGAAGAGAAACCAGGAACCTGGGAGAAGACTTGAGAAACTAAGTGGGCATCTTTAGCCTGGCAGAAGAGAAGTTCACAGCAGGAGCTGTGCATTCCAAAGAGTGGATCAGAAAGGGAAAGGCTACGACTTACTCTTGACCAAGGGAGCTTTCGAGATATAATTCAGGAGCTCCAGGGCCTCAGCGTGGTATATGACCTTCCATTCCTCAGTAATTAATGTATGCCAACTCCCTTCCCTCATTGGGGGATGGGTAGAATTATGCCCTTCCCACAGGAACAATCACCTGATTGGGGTTCCAGAATACTAGGCCTATCCCCCTGGATGGGAGCTCCTCGTTCACACTATTCTCCTCTTTAGCAAAGACCTTTCAGGTGAGGCACAGGTTGAAGCTTTCCTGTTAGCTAGCCCCATTCCCCTGTCTGAAGAGAGCAGGCAACAAGAGCAAAGGCTCTGTGGCTCCCTCCCCGTCCCCGAGACCTGCAGCCCAGGAGGTGAGGAGGCTCTCCTGCCAGGCCCAGGGGGAATGGATGACTGCAAGGGCCTCCCTGTCCCTGGCAGGCAGCCGTCCTGTCACAAGCTAAAGTAGTCGGGCATATTTGGGCCATAGACATCAGTGGTCCACAGCACATCAGCCCGACCTGCTGCTATCAGCATCTGGTGCATCTCTCCCTGAACCTGAGCAAATTTCTCCTCGTCAATATAGTCCTCCAAGAGGTTAGCAGACAGGGGCACCCCAGGCAGGTCCTTGTAGCAGTCCACAGGAAATGGGTACACTACCAGCTGGAGGTCAGGCATGACCTCAGAGCGTGACAGTAAGGCCTTCAGCCCAATGCTGGAAAGGGGATTGTCATAGAGACCCAGATACCGCAGGCGGGTGCAGCGGGACAGAAGGGGCAGGGTGCTAATGAGGTGAACGTCCATGAGCTGGCACTCTGTCACCTTCAGACACAACAAGGAGGCTGAGGCCTCCCCCAAGAGCGCCTGGAAGGGGGGCAAGAGGTCACCTGACAGGTTGTTGCCACTGAGGTCTAGCTTCTTGAGGTGGGGAGCATGGGGACTCTGGGACAAGTAGCTCAAGTCCACAGGGAGCAAATAGCAGACGGGAAGTTCCAGGCTTTCCAAGGGACACTGTAGGCCACTGCAAAGAGAAACACGAAATGCTATTATTTCCCAGGAAAAATGGGATAAACACAAGGAAGCTGGGATGGTGCTCCATCTTCCTGGGGCTTGTTCCTCAGTGCTAGCTGGCCAGGCAGCACTTTATTCCTCGTTGAAAGGGACAAGTTTTGTCCAAGGTTATGGAGAGGAAAAGCATATACACGAGAGAAGCTGCAAAGTTTAAGACACAGAACAGAGTTCTCTGCATAATTGACAACAACTCTTACTCTCCTAGTCTCTTCACTGCTTACAGGGAGTTTTCCTCACACCAGTTCTAAGAGGAAGCTATAGTAGCAACTATCATACCCTCTCCACTTTCCCCAGGTTAACTCGATTGCCTAAAGTTGACTGGCAGAAGTTCTGGGGCAAGAATTTGAAAGCAGGTCTCCCACAGCTCTTTGACTCTAACATATTTATAAAAGCAAAAAGAAATTTAGATTTAAAGAAAGAAAAGGAAGGGGACCTTCAGACAAATATTTGAGAGTTTATTTCTCTCAAGCTGAACAGTTCCTATTTGTGAGCTTCAGAGCTGCCTTTCATCAGAAGCTTCTTTTCAGCTAAGGATCCTGACCAGTTACTGGGAGCAAGGGCAGGTACATGAACAAGAGACTCACTCACCTGAGCAGCTGCCGCAGCTGGCCAGACAGCCAGGAGGTGCCCAGATTAAGCTCCTTGAGGCGTTTCAGCTTACTCATCTCTGAAGCCAGGAAGCTAAAGGTGCCTTCCAACATGGCCCAGAGTCGCCACACATCCATGTTGCTGTACTGGAGTTTCAAGCTCAGCAGATTAGTAAACTTCATGATGGAAGCTACAATCTCCCACACACCCCCTGCTTCTAAAGTAAAGAAGGACAGGTCTAACCGGCGTAAACTGGAATGGTCTAACAGCCCCAGGAGATCCACAGTGATGTCTGGTGGGAGGTCTTCAGCACGGAAATCCCTGCAGCACAAGCGCAGGGGGCTGACAGCATTATTTTGCAGGGCCTGCTTCAGAAAGCCACTGGAAGAAGGGGTTACCCAGAGATCTACACGCACTTCCACAGGGAGAAGTGTGCATGGCAAGTCCTCAACCTTCCTGCACTTGTTGGGGCTTTCGTTTGGCTGCTCGACTTTGTCCAAGAGGTGACAAATGCCAGTTTGGGCCATGGTCATGGTACGGGCCCACATTTTCATAGTTTTTAGGTCTTCCTCATAGCCATAATCCAGGAGTCCAGTCATGTCTAATAGCTGCAGTGGGTGTCTCCTGAGAAATGGACAGAGAAGGTGAGACCCTGTGCCAGAACATACCCCAAATACGGCTAATTGCTTTCCCATTTAGCCATATTCCTGAAATAACCAAATTTAAGAACTAAATGAGGTTGTGATAAGAGGAGACAAAGGGAGTGGAAAGCATAACATACAATCACAGAATGCCACAATTCTGTGGGATCTCCTCAGAACTCTATATAACCCAACCTATGCCTAAAGAATATCCTGTACAATATATTCAAAAAAGTTTTTCCAGCTTTTGTTCAAAGACTATCAGTGGAGCCTAGAATCACCAGATCTTAAACTTACTAATAAAAAATTTGATTGAAAAATAGAAATAGAAGAGAAGATGTAAGCCAAGATCAGAAACATCTGAAGCCATATCATAATAGTGCCAAGTGTTTGATAAAATTTAAGACACTTAACTATTGTATTAAGGACAAAAGTTCCAGTGAAGGAGCAGCCATAAGTCTAGTTTTGGACAGCTAATGATCAAGTAGCATTGCGATCAAGCTAAAATCTGCTTTTCTGCAATTAACATCCACTGTTCCTGATTAAACCTAGATCAAGTCTCATTTGTCTTTCATTCAACAGCCCCCCTTAAATATTTAGTATTCTCAGCAAATTTCATGAGGAATGGCATTCCAACCCTCTCACATCATCCTGCTTGTACCCTGGCTCTGGATAAATTCTAGTTTGTCAATGTCCTTGGTTAAGATGTGAACAAAATGGAATATTACTTTTCTTGCTAATGCTGTCCCTTTCTTGTATTTCACAGGAGGAACACCAAGAAGTTCCATAAATATAGGCCGTAATAATGGGTCACAGCCTTTGGCTAACACAACACTCAAGTTATAGTCTAGGTTAGTGCTATCTTTAGATATCATTAAATTGGCTCTAGGGTCATAGTTTAGCCTAAAAATTGATAAGGGGACCTACTTCTCAATGATTATTCTCCTGGTAGGCACCTTCTAATAATCCCAGGCAGCTCTTGAAGGAATGAATCTTCAAGCTCCTTACCAGAGGCCCATGAATCATAACAGTCTAAAAAAAAATCCAGGTCAATTCTTTTTCCTAACTTTGAACATTTGCTACTTTAGGAAATGTGCTTGGCTGTGTCCTTTAACAAGGCCCTAGCCCTGGTCTCTGAAGAGCAGGTACTCAATGAATGGTGTCGTCAGGATTCTCTCCTTCTGCTGTTGTTTCTAAGCTACTATGGGTTCTGAAAAGATCCCCTCCTGTGAGCTGAGGTCCTGACTGCCTCTCCAGCCATTATCAACTTCTTACCTCAGGTGAACAGCAATTAGGCATTTACCTATAGAGGGACTGCTGGGTTCCATTATCTGTTGCTTCTTCCAGCCGAGCCTTGACTCCCATGATCATTGCCTGTACCAGCTCCTCTGCAGGCCGGTCTTGAAGCAGGGCACGGGGACAATTTGGACACTCCTGGAGGAGGGCCCGAAGGCAGTGTGGCCAGTCCTGCCTCAGAGCCCTGCGGCAATGTGGCCGATCCTGCAATAATTGCTTGAAACTGAGGATGGGGTAGGGCCATGTATGCACCAAAGCCTGGAGCAAGAGTGTCTTCCCATGCATGAAGGCTGCCTTGAATAAGACTGGGTATAGGTCCTGTGGCAGAAGCTCCAAGGCCTGGCATGCAGATTCCTCATCCTTGATCACCTGCTGGGCACACAGGAACACCAGCGGACGCATAGCTGAATATGGTGGGCAGCTGCCACCTATGACACAGGACAGGTAGTACCTGCCAGGAGGAAAATTATTTAACACTGAGAATGGTTACTTGGGAATCAGACTAAAGAGCTGGGCCTGATAGCTCCATGGCCTCTTCTCTACCCAACTGCCATACCTTGGGCTCAAAGTGACTACAACATTCAGCACTTAATTCCATCAGACTTCTCCCTGCTTTTCTAGTAGTTATCAAAATCCAAATCAAATTTCTGAATGCTTGTTATGTACTACTGGGCTATGCCCTACCCTCACCATTCCCACCCTAAAAGATTCTTGGTCAGTAATTGATCCACATTTGAATTGCCACAACCTCCTGCCATCACTGAGGCTTATACTTTGAGGATCTTCCATTTACATGCCAGGGAATGACTAGACTGATTGCTTTTTCAGATATATTCCAACACTAAAATTCTAGGACACAAAAGGCTTGGATGGGATGATGGGATGAAAGGCTTTGGGGTCATGGCCACCACTGTTGTCCTCAGAAGCAAGAAGAGGTTCAAATGCCAGGCACAATGGGACACTACAGTAGTCAATGAGTCAGTGAGGTATATCGTGGAATAGATTTGAGTTCTGATCCCAGCTCCATCAATTACAAATTATGTGACCTTAAGTCCTTTAACTTCACCAGGTCTCAAATTCCTTATTTTAAGTGGTCAGATTTGTACTTTGGGAAGACTGTTTTGGCAGCTCTGAGGAGGGTAAGAAATGTAGTAAGCATAGAGAACAGATAGAAAGCTAATAATAGAGAGAAATGATGGTTTGAAACAGTGATGAAGTGAGAGAAGGAACATAATTATTATCTACATTGTGGAGTTAGAATAGCTAGAACTAGGAAATTAACTTGATATAGGAAGTGACAAGATTATAATGATTATAATTCAAGCTTAGATACCACCACTGAGTTTTAGGGGGAAATGATCAATTTCATCCTGAATATGTAGGGGCATCAAGACACCAAGAAGAATGTGGTAATGTGCCAGTAACGTGGCAGACAGGTAAGAATCATCTGCATACATTTGATCTTTGAAGCTATTTTAAATAGTGCAAACCTCATCTCATTGACAGGAAATTTTAAGTGAGTCATTGATCAGCAGAGCTATAAGATTAACATCTACCTTTTTTCCAAAGTAGTTACAATGTTGTAACTTTTCCAGGAACTACTGTAAGGTGTCACTTTGTTAGAACTGAGCTAGAAAACTGAGCAGGAAGGCTGCCCCTGAAGCTCAAGTGGCTGCACCTCAGCACTTTGAAGGGAAGGCAATATCAGAAGTCATGGGCTGGGTGAGAAAAGGAGAGAAAGGTAGCAAGGAAGGAAGGAAGGAAAATGGAAACAGCAGAAGGAAGCATGGACAGGTAAGACCTCAGAGAGAAGTAAAGGCAGAATGAGTAAGAAGAGACTGCCAAAAGAGGGAGGAAACTGTAGGGTAGAGGAGACTGAGGACGGAGGAAAAGCACTGGACTAGCAAGGGACATGAAGACCTAAGTTCAAATCACACTTCTTAGTCAGGTGATCTTGGATCAAAAGCCCCTTTCCTTCTATAATGCTCCATTTTTACATCTACAAAATAGGATTGAACAAGATGGAACCCTAGCATTCCTTCTAGATGATGTTTTAGGACCACAACCAAATCAAACAGCAGTTAATGATTCAATATAATTTTAGAAAAAGGATGGGGAACCTTTTTTTTTTTTTTTGCCAAGGGTTACTGAATATTTATAACATCATTTGCGGGTCATAGAAAATTATGTTATAAAACTCAAGCAGGGGGAGGTTATTGTATCTTGCTTTCAGCTCATCACCATCTAGATGCTTTAGCAAATGATTTCACAGGCCTTATACAGTCTATGGTTGGATGTTTCCCACCCTTGTTTTAGAAGTCCCTAGTGAAAAATACCAAGGATGTATCCTTAGCCCTGGGTTATATAATATTTTTTATCAATGATGTAATGAGGCATCTTGCATTCAGTGGGCAGGAGATATCCTTGAATCTAGGTCTTCTTAAATTCTACTTCAACACATTAGCTGTGTGATCTGAGCTAAGTCAGTTAACTTCTTAGCAACCCAAAATACTCACCCCCTCTAAGATTGTAAACCACAGATGAATTGTCAATCTGTATTGGTGGATGGCATTTCCATTCTGGGATTCCCCTCCACCCCTATCATTCTCTCACAAACAGTCTTAGACAATGATTTTAATAAACTGACATACTTATCAAATTTGTAAATCATAAAACAGATATAGCTAACATACATATGTAAATTAAGATCCAAAATGATTTCAATGGGTTAAAACATTGAGTCAAAATTAAGTTGAAATTTAATGAGAATGAATTAGACAAAGTAGCAGATAAGAGTACTAGAGCCTGAGTCCAGAAAGACCTAGGTTCATTTCCTTCCTCTGACACTTACCAGCTGTGTGACCATGGACAAGTCAATTAACCTCTCTGAGCCTCAGTTTCCTCGTCTGCAAAATAGAGATAATACCTGTAGTACCTATCTTCTTACAGGGTTAATTGTGAGGCACAAATAAAATAATCTATATAATGTCTTTTGAAACCTTAAAATGCTATAAAACATCAATCTTTACTACAAATTTAGGCCTATAATTTTTAAAAATAAATTTAAACAAAAGACAAGATAGCAATTTATGTTAATAATCTCAATATAAGACTAAAAGTATGATTATTGTAATTGAAAAAAGCTAATGCAATCTCTCAATTAAATCAACAAGCATTTATTAAGGACCCACTATGTGCTAGGCACTGTGCTAAGGCTAATTATCAAGACTGCAGAGGCAAGAATATTATTGTACTCCTCCTTGGTCAAAAATCTTCGTACTGTTTCATCTATTCTAGATAATATAATTTATGAAGGATATTGATAAACTAGGCCCAATCCATAATTGTGATCAGGATAAAGAAGGATTTTTGAATCAGCCAAAGGAATTAGAAAAGACTCAGGGTAGGAAAAATAGCTATCTTTAAGTATATGAAGTATGGTTACATGGAAGAATTAGGCTTGTTTTTAAAAGGATAAAACCAAGAACAATGGATATTAAAGAGCTCTATTTCGGCTTGATAAAAGAAAAACAATTCTTAAAAATTATTTTTATCTGGAGGAGAATGTTCCTTCAGAACACAATGTTCCTCCTTCTCATCAGATATTCTCAAAGACCGAATAATGATAACATGATGGAATAGTATAGTTGGACTAGACCACTTCTCTGAGATTATAGGAAATGTCTGAGATGTTAGGAAAAGTATGATTCTTTTCAAAGAAATAAGAGATTAAACTACAGACCAGTAATCTCAAGTGTACATAGGCTAAATTCTTACATGTATTATTAAAGTTTATGAGCTTTCAGAAAAGTTAATCACAAAAAGCTAAAATGAGTTGTTTAAGCATATACTGATGTCAGCAAGATGTGATTTAAAAAAAAAAGCTCATGATGTCTACATTAGTAAATAGATATAAACCAACTAATGTCTAAAGGGAAGTCTCTAGTAATCTGCCTTGAACCAATTTTATTTCATACTTTTGGAAAATGAAGATGATAGGTTTACTATACTCTTTCCCTAGTCAGATTACATGCAGACTACTGTGTTAGTTCTAGGCACATTTTAGAAAGCACACTGATAACTTGGATCACATCTAGACCCTATCTCTTACCAACCATGATGGTGACAGGGCCAGAAAATACCATAAAAGATAAGATTAGCAAAAATGTGAAATAGAAGTCAGACTAAAAGAAACATAGGAAAAATAAAAGCACCAATATTTACAAGCTTCATTTGTAGCACAAAATCTCAAGAGTTAGACAAAAAATTCAGAAGTCATCTAGTCCAACCTATACCTGAGAAGGAATCCTCATCAGCTGTTCCTGGAATCCACTCATCTACTGAGGCAGTTCATAACACTTTTGGATAACTCAGATTGTAATTTTTCTTTATAAACCCAAGTCTGCTTCTGAAACATTCATCCATTGCTCCTAGTTCAGCTAAGATAAAGGAAAAACAAACCTAATCCCTCCTTTCCACATGACAGTCAATATTTGAAGATAGCTGTCATACAACCAGAAATCTTTTATCCTTTTTCCTAATCCTTCCTCCTCCTGTGGAAGATTTATGGGGAAAAAATGGAAAACAAGTTATAGCTAGATTACAATCTGATAAAACAATACAATATGCAATGAATTCAAACATACAAAAACCACATTAACAGTTTTAACTGTCAAGTCATACTGTTGACTCACATTGAGTCTGAAGTCTACATGGCCTTTTATCTAGTTATAACTCCCCCCTCCTAATGTTAGGAGATTAGTATGACTTTCTTCAAGTCACTGATAATGTTGAACAGAACACACAAGGATATATCAATGAGGTAAAACCACTAGTAGAAGGGAAACCCTTTCACTAACTACAGAATTTTTTTGAGCAAAGTGCTTTGTATCACATAATTATCATCACCATCTTCAAATGTATGATTAGAATTGTTCTAATTGCTGAAAAAGATTATTTTATTGTTATGAGCTAAGCTCTCACTAAAAATTTTCAAAGTCAAACAATGGAATGATGACTTGTTGTAAGGTTTGAACTAGATGATAATTCGTTGTTTGTTTTTTTTTTAACTTCCATGAGGGTGATCCAACCTTCCAGATCATGAACAAATTTCCTTCTGTATCATCTCCAACAAATGGTTTACTTCTGTTAACAATTAAAAGAAATCAGGTAAATTAATTCCATTTTTTCGATAGGTTTAATTCTTACCATTTCTTTTTATTTGTTTCCTACTAGGTAAAATATGCATCTCTAACTTCCAACCACTAGTTTAAGTCCTACCCTTTTAGGACCAAGCAATCTAAATCTAATCATTATTCTATATGACTACCAACCCTGCAAGCTACCTGAAAGAGATCAATAGAATACCACCCCATCTCCCCCTCCTCTTCTTCCCTGTACTAAATATTCCCTATCTGCTTAAGACATGGTTTAACTCCTTTTATGTCATAGACACTCATCTGGATATGCTTCAGCTCATCACAAACCATCTGCTGTGGTACCAGGAACCAATCACAATAACCAGTACTAAGCACCACAATTCACTATCTTTATTCTGAAAATTGATCATCTTGCCCACTTTATTGTCATTCCCCTACGATTGCCATGTACTCTATACTTCAAAGCCAAACTCTAGATTTGTTGCTATTTTCCATACATGTTTTGAGTTTTTCTATCCTTATAGGAGACCCACCTCTGTTGATACCCTGATTAAGGCCAAAGTATCAGGTACATTCTCAAATATCATAGTAATTAAATATTGTATGATGGTGTGAAAACATGGCTCAAACACACTCATACAGGCATACCTATAAGCCAACAGAACTGATATATCCAGAATCCAGTAATATTGGTCTTGATGCTAAATTTCTATTTGCAATGGATACACCCCAAGATTTTTATATATAGATGTGCATAAACACATACACACAGGTCAATGAAGGCTTTCTAGCTTAATGTGTGCTCCAGTAGACCCCATACAAATATCTCACAACATCCCAAACCACCCTATAGAAATTCTTGATAAAAAGAATGGATCAACAGTATTCATTTGCTATCCTGAATATGAGCCAGCTGTTGTAGCTCAAAATCTCAGACCCATGATTTCTATGTAAATGCTGCTCAACTACCTATATACCTTCTTTTTATGATTTCTAAACAATTCAGTTCTTTTATTGTGTATACCATACTAATTTTACTCCAAACCCAGAAAGAAACCCATCAACAGGGCTGATATTTGATTTTTCCCCAAATGGACTGTAAATTTCTCAAAGCATTTATTAAATGCCTATTATGTGCCAAGCACAGTACTAAGCCTTGGGGACACAAACAGTAAAATAAATGTGTCTGCTCTCAAGGAGCTGACATTCTAAAGAAGTCAACATTTATACATCAAAGCATATACAAAATAAAAGGTAATTTGGGAGAAAGGGATTAGAAGCTTTATGTTTAAGGCAGTATTTGAGTTGTTGCAAATTAGGGACAGCTGGGTGGCTCAGTGGGCTTGGAATCAGGAACATTCATTTTCAAGAATTCAAATCCAGCCTCAGACACTTACTGTGTGACCCTGTGCAAGTCACTTAAGCCTGTCTGCCTCAGTTCCTCATTTGTCAAAATGAATTGGTAAAATGCATTCCAATCTCTTTGCCAAGAAAACTCCAAAATAAGATCATGAAGAATTGGACACGATTGGACAACAAGAATTCTAAATGGCAGTGGTGAGGCGAGAGTGAATTCCAGGCATCTCAATGTAAAGACAGCCTAAATGAGCTGGAATAATGGCTGGCTGGAATATGAAGTGACTAAAAGAAAAATTGAGAACAGACTGAAAGGCCTTGAATATAATAAATAAGTTTATATTTAATTCTAGAGGCAACAGAATACTACTGGAATTAGAATAGAGCAGTACTTTAGGATTATCACTTTGGCAATTGAGTGGAAGATGGATTGAGAAGGAGCCAGACTTGGGAAACCAATTTTAGAAGTGGCAATGAAGGTCTTATTTTAAGATAATGGTCTTATAAGTGAATAGAAGGGGACTGATTTAAGAGGTCAAACAGTGGTCTTGAAAGGGTAGTACCAAGATTCCAAAGATGTGCTCAACCAGGGAGGGTAGGAAGATGATTGCATCTCACCCTCCATACAATAGCCAACCATAGGGTTTGTTTCCACTATAATCACAGCTACTTTTATCCCCCCAACATTCCTCAGTTTTACCTCTTCCCAATGATGTACAAACTCACCAGTTTCCCTTTTTCAGAGACTCTATATAAAGTCCCCAGGAGTTTTAACCCAACAATCATACAAAAACCACTGAGAAAATACAAACCACTGCCCAGTTAAAACCCAACAGTCACATAATATCCACTAAAAGAATCCAAACCACTACTCTACACACACCTGGTCACTTCACAGCTGTAACAAAGACCCTTCATTTCTATACCCTTTACATTTCAAGTCAAACAGAATGAGTCATATGAAAAGAGCAGGACTGGGTAGATTGTGTCCTTCGCCATGTGTCTCATTAACATTACTTTCCCTCCAATCCTATTCCTTTTCCACATCCTTATAGTTATCTAGGTTACAATCTCAATGCCATTTTTGGACTTTGCATCACCCTACATTTTCCAATAAATTGCCAAAATCTGTCATTTTTATCTCCACATCTCCCATACATCCTTTTCTTTTCTCACAGGCCAATACCCTACTTTATGCCATCATAACATTTCATCAATAATATTGCCAATAGCCCAGTTGCTCTCTATCTCAAGTCTCTTTCCTCTCAAATCCATCTTCCAAAGTTGCCAAAGTTACCTTTTCCATAGCAAAAGTCTAATCATTTCACTTTGCTACTTAATCTATTGTCTACCTACTGTCTTTAGGATCAAACATTTTAGCTTTATTTCTTCCTTTAATTTTTATTTTATGTTTAACAATATTCAGAATTAGTAAGTACAGCAGTACATATATGGAAATTTATAAATTAGCAATTTTTTTTCCTGAGGCAATTGGGGTTAAGTGACTTGCCCAGGGTCACACAGCTAGGAAGTGTTAAGTGTCTGAGGTCAGATTTGAACTCAGGTCCTTCTTACTTCAGGGCTGGTACTCTATCCACTTCGCCACCTAGCTGCCCCAAAATGTTTTTATCTTTAAGTTTGAGAACACTATAGTCAAAGTTTACACAGTATCTGGCAATTGGCTATATGAGATGAGACTTGGGAATCAAGTATGGCTCTGAAGTTTATATGGACATGGATTCTGAGGAAGCTCTGAAGATTTTTGGGGAATCAATGCAATCAGCACAATTTAATTTACAAATAAAAGCATCTCAATTACTTCATCTACACAGGAGCCCATTTTCATATGGACTTTACAAATCACCACAACAGCAAACATCTTTTTTAAGTGTGCCTTCTTGGTTTTATGTTTTTTTTTTTTAAATATCAATGCTCAGGATCATTAAAGTTTTCCACATTTGAATCTGTAAAATAATCTTACATAATGTTAACATGAATAAGAGAAACCTTGGATGAAAACTTTTTAAGTCTGTATTTTGTTCTACTAAGCCAAATGACTTTTAGTAATCAGCAACAGAATCTATATATCTCAGCCAACAGTGAATGACAAGATATGTATAACTGGTCTACAAAAAATCCTGCCTGCCCCTTTCTCATATTTTCATTAAATATACCCTCTAACTGTACAAGTCACTCCCAAAGATTTTACTTAGAGGTAAGCAGATACCTGAATCCATAACTGCTATCTTCCTGGATACTTTTTTAGGTACTATTTTTTTCTTTTGAATATTGAAACATGTTGAAAAATAAATTCTTATCCCCTTCTGAGGTGGTCACCTCCAGTACAAGTTTCATCTGTATATGTGTGGTCAGGTCATCTTTCTTCCTAAGCACCACTTCTACTTTTTCTGCTGTCATCATTAGTGGGAACAGATTGCTATATAAACAACACTGGCAAATCCTTTCCATTTCACATGTCATCATCCTTCCAGTTTTATCTGTAGTTGCCCTCAGATTGGTCTGGTTTAATTAGGTTTCACTCCAAGCTTTCAGCAGGTTTGTTTCCCCATCTAATATCTTTTCACTCTTTGATACTGCTCTGAATTTTCTTTCATCTTCTATGATGTTTTACAAACAAGATTAGCCTCTGAACAAGTGTAGCCCTTGGCTGTCTTAACTCCCAGTTCACTGAGACTAAATAGATGCTTGCTGGCTGAAGTAAGTTTGTGGGCTCTTCTAGCTGCCTGGTTGTAGCAGATGTTTTATATTTGTTAAACTTCTCTAAAAAGTCGTCATAAGCAGAATTAAGCTTCTTTACTTTTATCCATTTCCTGTAGCAAATAGTTTGTTTAAAGAAATTAAGTTGGAGTTGCTATAACTTGCATGTAGTCTTCTCTTCATTTGTTTTTCATGTTGGTGCTTGTTGGCCTTTGCAGTAAAGTACTGATCTACCAAACAGATGGCCGAATCAGTAATTCTCAACCTTCAAGTATATCACCCATTTCCCTTTTGTATATTAAAAAATTTCACTGTAGCTGCATTATTAGAAGTAGTTTTGCTCTGGGTCTGGATCTGGATTTCATTAGTGTGGGGTACTGCTACTTTTCAGACTCCTTTTTCATTGATGCAAACTGCTTTATTTCTAACTTAATTGTCTTGGAGAATTGCTTAGAGTCCTGAGAAGTGAAGTGATGTGTTCATGGTAACACAAGAGGCAGGACTTGAACCCAGGGGTTCCTGACTCCAAGTTCCGCTCTCTACTGACTACACATAGCCTCTTCAGAGAAAATGACAGAAATGTAAATCCAGTTATATCTTAAAATGAATTTTATTAGCCAGAACATTTTTACATACATTTGAAAAATTATGGTACACATGTACTAGACATTTATTAAATCTACAAATCTGTTTAGTAGATCAAGTCATTCAATGAAACAAACCTTTCAAAATAATTCCAAATCCTCCATGGCTCTTGAATAGAAGCCATGGATACTAAAGTCTTTTTTGTGGTGGTGTTCAAAGTTCACTACGTTCAGCATTTTCTGTTTTTCTTGGAGGGGAGAAAAAATCATTCATAATACTTGAAAGCCTTGGATCTTTGGTCTCTCATTTCTTAAGCCCAAATGGAAATTAACAACTTTTCCCACTATTCCTTCCTGTGCCCACCTTCATATCGAAGTTAACCTAAATACATGCTGACTTGGTCTAGAAAATGTTATCAAGTTTTTCAAGTAATAAGTACATAAGTTGTAATTATCTTTGTAATGTTGTTTACACTTACCATAGTGATAGTAATCCATGGCCAAGTGTCCCATAAAATTCAGATTTTATTTTTGTTGCTTGAGGGCATAAATCAACTCCCTTTAGCAAACACTTAAATGTCTATAATATATAAAAAATTATGGCTACAAAGACAAACGAAACATTCCCTCTCCTCAGAATTTATATCCTACTTTAGTACACTCCGGGACAACTTTCTATTTATCACATTCTCTTTAGTTTCTCACTTAGCTTAAAGCAAAAATGCCAATAGTTCAGTTCCTCTGGTCATAGGAGACAATCTTTTCATTGTCAAAAGGATTAAAAAACTCCAAATTATAAGTGTCAGCAGTTAAATTTAAATTTGTATAACTTTTGTGTACATTCTATCTTATAGCATGATTAGTTGTTTATATTTAATTCTCCTAGAAGACCACAGGAGTCCTTCAAGCCTAGAACAATCCTTTACATATAGTAGGCATTCAATAAAATGTTTGCTGAATTTAATTAAACCAAAACCCCTAAGTCGTTTTCATTTGAACTACTAGTGAGTATTGGAAATTTCATGGAGGAAGGAGAGGACATGTGTAGCTAAGGAAAAGCATGAGCAAAGGCAATTAGATAGAATGACACCTACTGTACTTCAGGAAGATGTGAAGAACCAGGTTACCGTCTTTTGATGAACTTAGGGGTAACAAGCATAAAGTTAAATTCTGATCTTGCTGAGGTGATGGTGACATGCTCCCTGTTTATATTACCTTGTTTGGAGGGAAAAGCATTGAAAAAGTTAAGTAACAAATATGCATAATAAAGCAAAATATTTTGTTACAAACTCCCTGCCCCATCTCCCCCAGAAGGAGGTATGAAAGAAAATGCTTAATTGGAAAAAAAAAAATCTATCTCTCTATAGAGAGAGAAGCAAGAAGGGAGAGAGAAGGAGAAAGATAAATGGAGATATATATTTAACTACCAAGTGCAAGCCTGACATGTTATCTGGAGGTTTCCTGATTGAGCTTAGGAAAAATGAACCGATGAGCTCTATTCTGCAAGTAAGAGTGGGTAGAAATATTGGTTTGGATATTTTCTGTAGAAAAACTTCAAATTGACTGATTAGGCGGATCTATAAGTGAGCTAGCACCTAATAGTACTAGATGGACATATCTGTGATACAGTAGATTGGATTTGGGAGTAAAGGAAGACCTGAGTTTAAACTTCACCTCAGACACTTATAACACTATTTACTAAATGATTCTTGTTGAAACTCTAGGATGGATTCTGAAAAGGGTGGTTTGTAAATACTAAGAGAAGTGGTGATCACCAAGACTAAGTATAGGATGGCTCAGATTAGATCATGTCAAATTAATATTATACCTTATTTTTTTTTTAACTTAATAGATACGATGTCATAAAATAGTATGATTTCAGCAATGCTCCTCAAGATGATCTGGTGGTCAAGATGAATGTTAATGAATTGAGAACTGCTACCCAATCCTAAAAAATAGTGATAAATAGTGGACTGGGATATATTAATATGAAGATGATCTCACGGAATACTTCAATGATCTTATCTAATCTCTGGGTAATTCAATATCTTAAAAAAAAAAAAAAAAGATAGTGCCTAACAAATAAATGTTAAATAGATGGTGGAATTAAAAATTACTTGGATGACAGCATCTTTAACATACTTTTCTAACTTTCATTGGGTAGCAGAAAGTTTGGATGAATAGGTGCCATTTAAGGTAATATTACTAGTGTATACGAAGAAGAGACTAAAACAGTCAGACCCAAAAAGGTGAAATGTAATCCAGATGAATACCAAGTAACTTTCACTTGGATTTTAAAAAAAAAATCAATACATAACTACAGTTTGAGAGTCAAATGGCTATATAATATTTACTATATGAAAAAGGTCTGAGGATGACAATGGACTGAAAGTTCAATGAATTAAAATGTAATGATGGCCAAAAGAACAACTGCAACTTTTCTTAGATTGCAATAAGAGAAGTACAAGCAAGGTGTTTATTTAAAAAAAAAAAAAAAAAAAAGACTGGTAACAGTCCCAATGTAATTTGCACTGGCCAAACTGCATCTGAAGTATCTTCTTCAGCTCAGCTACATTTAAGGAGGACATGGAGAGACCAGAAGCCAGACCAATATAAGGATCAGGTGACATAACAGAGACATTTCAGCAGAACACCTTGAGTGAGGGGAAGGAAAAAAGAGGAATATATAATGGTCTTCACTTGTTTAAAAGTCTATCATGTGAAAGAAGCATTGAATTTACTTCATCCCAGGGACAACATTAGGAAAATTGGGTAGAACTTAAAGCAGATTTTGTAAAACTTACAATCAGAGGTATTTAGCTATGTAATAGGCTATTTCAGGAGATAACTCTCAAGAAAAGATTTTCAAGAGGCCACTTACTGTTGGACTATATATCCTGAGTTCCCTTCTAAAACCAAGTTTTGATGACTAAGACATACATGAATGGTACCAATATCAATAATCTTTTTCTGTCCCCTTATTTTCTTGAAGCACTTTAAGAGTTATTTCTCAACATTTGATTTTCAGCCCACTATATTTTCTCTTCCTAAACAATCCCATTCACTGCTGTTCATTCAACTATCAGCTTTATAGCAATGGGTCTAAAAATCTATCTCTACTTCTGACCTCTTTTATAAGTTCTATCTTTATATTTCCAATTATTTCTAGAATGAGAGCCTACTACTTAAAGAGCATTGTGCTAGGTACTGGAGGAGATGCAAAGGTCAAATAAGACATCTAATCAGTGATCTCAAATAATTTTAATGTATTCTTCAAACTGGTACCATGCTAAGCTTTAGGGAGATGAGTAGATGGCCATGACATCCTTGAAATAAATGAATTTTACTAGCTATAAAATAAACTTCAAACTCTAAAGCTTGATCCCATCTTACCTTATAAATCTTTTCTTGTCTTACTCCCCTCCCCTCCCCAAGTGCATCTATTAGCTGACTTGTTTTATGTTACATAATGTTAAGGTGTCCCAGAATGTCAAAGTGCCCAAATGCCAAGCAAGATAAACAAAATTTAGCTTTAGACAAGAGTGAAAGCTCTTTAGCCTCAGGGGCAAATGATCAATAAGCCATAAAGAGAAAAAAAATTGCTCTATGAAACATCCAGCTGTTCTCACCTGACCACAGTCACCTACCTAAGTTGTTCTCAGGCTAGAGGATATACTGGCAATATGATGTAGAAAAAATGTATGGAGAGTCAGGTGTTAACCTGTTTTCAAAATCTGGCCTAATATTTACAAGTTCTATAACCCTGGATAAGTCACTTCACTTCTGAGTCTGAATTTTCTTACCTATAAAATAGAGATAAATACTACTTTGTGGCACCTTCCTCAGAAGATTTTTTTTTTGGGGGGGGTTGTAATGAATTTTGAAAAACTAGAAGAACTATAGGAATACATCATTTTTGGCAAGAGTTCTTAACACTACGCATTTGTGAGGTTAGATAATATTAAAACATTCAAAAATTAGTGATAACTCATACTACCTCATTCAAGTATGTTAAGGAAAGCATACTGTAAGTCTTCAAGTATTTATATAAATGTGATTCTTTTTAATCATCATGGTTAACATGTTTTTGTTAAGGAAAACTTTTGGGGGCAAAATATAAGATATTATCATCCTTATTTTACTTTCTGGCCAAAAGCTGCTTTGAAGAAACCTCTTTTCCCTCACATCTCCTACTAGGGGTCACTCTTACTCGATAAGTCTTTCAGCTTCAGTCTCCTCCCCAGATATCCCCCTCCCACCAGAGTCCTTTTTGCCCCTCCTCCTCACTGCCCCCTCCTCTTTATGCCCCCCCCAAGCCTTTCTGCCCCTCCTCCTCATATAACCCTTCCCATCGGAGTTTTTCTATCCCTCCTCTTTATGTCCCCCTCCCATCTGGTCTTTCTCAGTCCCTCCTCCATACATCCCCTCCCACCAGAGGCTTTCCTGCCCCGCCCCCTCCCACCAAAGGCCCTTCTGCTCCTCCCCTTTGTGTGCCCCCACCCAACACCAGAAGCCGTCCTTGCTCTCCTAACAACCCCCCCCCACCGGAGCCCTTCCTGCCCCTCCCCCTGGAATCTCCCCCGATGAGGGCTCCAGCTGGGCCTGCCCTTCGAGGGGTCGGCGGGGGCTCCTCTTTCCCCACCCCTCGAGCTGGGGCCTCCTCAAGTTCCTCCCTCACGCAGATTTCAGCGCCCCGCTTCCCCCGTCTTCCCCACTCCGGGGCGTGCAGGCCCGAAGTTCGGGGAGCGCGAGGCCTCAGGCCTTGTAGACCCCCACCCCCGCCCTGGACTCAACAGCCCTCACCTAGCCCTCGGCCTGATCTTCGCTCTTCTCCCCGTCGACGCCGTCTTGGCCGCCGTGGTAGTAGCCGCCAACGCAGCCCTCGCCTCTCACCACCTTGGCCGCCGCCGCTGCCCAGCGAGCGGGAGTACGCCCGTCCCCGATTCTCCGCCGCACCGCCGGAGAGCGAGGGACCACCCACCCCGAGATCCCGCCGCAGGCTGGCGAACAAGCGCCCGCCTTGAGCTCTCCACCACAGGCCAGCGAACGAATACCGGCCCGAACTCTTCTCCACTGTCGTCGTCACCGTCGTCGCCGCCGCCGCCGCCGCTGCCCCCAGAGCCTGCACCCACCCGAGGTCTCCACACCACAGCCGCAGCCCGAAGCTCCCACCGCCGCCTCCCCGCGCTCTGAGGGCGCGGCTGTCACTGGCGTCACAATGAATCCTGCCCCGCCCCTCGCCCGGAGGCGCGAGCTGGAGAGGCTTCGAAGTCCCCATTGGCTGCTCATCGAAAGCTCCCCCGAGGATTGGTTGGCTCCGTTCCTCCTCTCAGGTCTCTCCCTGCCCTCCTCCTAGGCCCCAGGCTCTTGAGGGAGATTCGCTGCAGCACTGGAGCCTCCGCCTCCGGCTTCTTCTGCCAGAAAGCGGGGCTAGGGAACTGGAATGGAGTCTTGCTCCTGCATACTCGGTCTGGCCGCTCCTCCCCCATCATCCTGGGTTACCCTCCCCGTTTTCACAGGGGTAGTAGCTGAATATTAAAAAGTTGAGAGGGGTCTGCTTTCTTCACGGCTAATGGACTGCTCCTCCAGTCTGGAAAGACTGAGAGAAGTTCAGTGTTTCTGGGTGACCTTGAACCTTGCCCTTAACCCCTCTGTGCCCCAAGCAGTTCCCTAAAACTTGATTTTCAATTTCTGCCAGAATTCAGCTTATGCATACCTCAGAAATCCGAGGTAAGGGCTAATAAATTAAAATGAGAGATCTGTATTCGATTGTAAGCTCTTTGAAGGCAGCCTATTTTTGCTTTTCTCCATGGAGCACAATCCCTGAAATATTGTAGTCCTGTCATAGATTTTAGTGACTTAAATCTGACTACATTTCATCCTTCACAAATTGTCTTATTTCTTTTCTAGCATGATTACATTTCCCCTTGGCGAACTATGGACAGATTTCAGGGGAATCCCTGAATTTGGATAGAAGACAATTTTACACTTTTATTTTCACTAACCTCTGAAATTTAGACTTTAATTATGAACTAAACATTTAAATTTAAAAAACAAAAAACAAAAACAAACAAACAAAAAAAACCTTTGGGGCAGCTAGGTGGCGCAGTGGATACAGCACCAGCCCTGAAGTCAGGTCTCAGACACAACACTTCCTAGCTGTGTGACCCAGGGCAAGTCACTTAACCCCAATTGCCTCAGCAAAAAGCAAAAAAAAA
>JAJPUD010001446.1:34573-64575 GCA_023553655.1 Myrmecobius fasciatus
AAAAAAAAAAAAAAAAAAAAAAAAAAAAAAAAAAAAAAGATCATTTTGACAATGGAGTAGGGGATAGAAACAAGTTAGGGAGAAACCTGGGGCAGGAAGACTATAGCTCTGGCAATAGTCCAAGCATGAGGGGAGGAGGGCTTGCACGTAGTGGCAAGGTTAAAGGAGAGAAGACAAAAAATAGAATTTAGTAACAAATTGGGTATGAGGAGATAAGAGTAAGAAGGTGAGAATACTTAGGGTGTAAGGTGTATAGGGTGTTCAGGGAGTTCCAGAGGGGCTGGTATGAAGGCTGGGTGAGCCCTTTTCGGGGCTCCTCCACTTTGAGTGCCCATCTTTCACCCAACTCTCACCTTGGGCTCCAAGAAGCAGCATGTGCAGTGGTCATGCCCCAGTAAAACCATCTTGGCAGACAGGCTAGACCAGATTGAAGGTAACCAATGGGCCTCAAACCCGTGGGTGAATGTCTACTCCAAGCCTGGGAAGACTTCTATTGGCAGAATGGGGATGGGAACAATTTGTTCTAAAGGCCATGAGAGGTGCTGTGGGGTGCTTAAAGTTCAGTCCGATATTAAAGATGCCAAGGTTATCCACTGCATCCCACCATGTCTACTTATCCTGACTTTTGTCCTGTCAATGGACTGTGATGACTCTAGAGGAAAGAGTGAGACTGATGACAACTCAGCCTCTCTTAAATCAAAGTCACTCAAAAGTCAAGACATCATCCCATGATGTAGTTGGTCCTCTTCAAAATCAAGGACACACAAGAAGTCTGGGTTATTGGGAGGACATGCTGTGCTTAACAATAATAGAAAGGTTGGAAAGAGAGGAGGGCAGAAGCATAAAGAGAATTAGTTCAGTTTTAGACATGTTTGAGTTTAAGATGTCTACAGGACATCCGTTCTGAGATGTCTAGTGGGCAGTTGGAGTTGTAAGAGGAGAGGTCAGGAAAGAATTGAGGACTGGATAAATAGATCTAGGAATCATATTCATAGCAATGATCATTAAATCCATGAGAGCTGATGAGTTCATCCAATGAAACAGTATAGAAAAAGAAGAGAAAGACTAGGACAGAGCCTTGGGGAATACACAGTTAGTGGGTGTGACCTGGAAAAAGATGCAGCAAAGTAGACTGGATAATTAAAATAATCAGGAGGAATTTCAAGAAAAGGTAGGATCACTTACCCTCCCCCCCCAAAAAAAAGAAATATCAGGGAAAAGAGGTTAATAATAAAAGGCTGTAGACTTTAAAATAAAAAAGGATGAAAACAGAAAAGATCATTAGATTTGGTAATTAAAAGATCACTGGTAACTTTGGAGAAACTAGTTTCAGTGAAATGATAGATCAGAAGATTTCAGAGAGTTAAGAAAATAAATGGAAGCACCTAATGTAGACAGCTTTATAATAGCAAGTGGGATGAGTTGATCAAGAAAAAGTTTTTTGAGGATGAGGGGAAACATGGACATATTTGTAGGCAGTAAGGAAGTAGCCATCATGCAGGAAGAGATTCAAGATTAAGGAAAGTAGGAATTAGCAGAGGGAGCACTCTGCTAGAGAAGATGGATTGGAATAGGACCAATTCTACATGTAGAGGAGTTTGCCTCAGCAAAGAAAAAGACTACCTATTCATGTGAGATAGAGGTACAGGAAAAGACTTTGGCAAAAGGTATGAGAATGAGGTAAGAAGGAACTGATAGAGGGAGCTATCAGGGAATAGCCTTGATTTTTTTTTTTTCAGTAAATATGAGATTATCTTCTCAGTTAAGAGGATGGAGGAAGAAGGGGAGCCATGGGAGATCTGAAGAGGGATAAAAAGATTTGGAAAATATGCCATCACAGGTGGGATGATGAGTCAGTTTGATAGATGGAAAAGGATTGCCTTGCTGACACTGAGGACCCCGTTGAGATGATGTAACAAAAATTTATAGAGGATCCCAGTCATCATTGTTTTATGATTTTCTCCAGCTTTAGTCAACCCCATGAGAGCAAGAGGGAAGGTGTGCACTGTCCAAGTCTGAGGTTCTCCAGAGCAAGATCAGCAATAGTATAAGGGAGCAACATTGGAGTAAAGAAAAGAAGACAGTATGTAGCTGAATTGATTTAATAACAGGTCAAGTTGGGGAAGGTGAGGAGAGTGTCTCCAGTGTAGGAGTAATGGTCCCCATGAGGAAGAACAGGGTCAGGGATTGCAACCTAGAAAAGAGATAACAGGGCTGGGCCCTGGAATGAGATAATACTTTGACTCTTTGCTGACCAGTATGCCCCTTGCTGATATGATACAACTGTTCCTTTTTGGTTCCTTTAATGGACAAAGGGAAGTCAAGGAAAATGGAAAAGCCAACCTCTTTGGCAATAAAAGGAACTACTGCATTTGGCACTCTTCTTACCTTTCTCTTTCTTGCACGTCCAGATGGGAAGAGGACAGGAAGAGGATGGGATACTTCCACCCATCTTCTGCTGCAATAACCAGAATAATATATGCTTGCCCTTAAGCTGAGTTCTTATTGCATCTTCCTGTTTCCTATTTTCTTACCTGAACACAGACCCATGACCAAAGGGCATGAAAATTAGATATTTCCTGACTTCCAGCCCTCAAGAAATTTCCAAATCAGATGCCAATTAATCAATCTGACACCTGCAACAGTAGAGAAGTCCTACCTTCAAGAAAATGCAGCAGGAGGAAGACAAAGTTCAAAGCCTGCCCAGACTGGCCAGGTCATCTATATGATATGATTTGCTTAGATAGTGCAAGTCTGAGACAGAAGTGAAATATCTATCTCAGGAACACTACAAAGTTGTTTTTGTCTTTGAAAGGAGTATAATATATATCAGGGACTATTATTTTGTGCTTCTATATTTGTTAATGCTTATAAGGTTTTTTTTAATGTTTTAAGCTTTTCTGTGGTAAATAAAATAAACCATTGTCGTATACCTGATACTTCTATATATACCTTTCGTGACATCAATAGCCATGCTAATTTTTTCTGTGGTTTTCTAACTTTAATATTTATATCCTGCTGAACTGAAAACCACTGAGTACTTTTTCTACAATGAACCCTGTTGTCCACTTTTAGGGGAGATCCTAGGCAGAAGTCATATTTAAGCTTTGTTTTAGAGATGTCTGGAATTATTCTGAGGTGGGTAATAAGCCAAAAAGAATGAGGAAAACTTATTTTTAAGAGGCAATTGGGGTTAAGTGAGTCACACAGCTGGTAAATGTTAAGTGTCTGAATTCAGGTCCTCCTGACTCAGGGGTGCTCTATCCATTGCTCCAGACCTTTTCTTTTAAAGATCAGGCCTACCTCAGATTAAACTTAGATCATGTGAATTCAGACCCTTTTGGACCACATATCTTTCCTTATAAATTCCAGGGGACAGACATCTATTTGATATATTTAATTTAAATATTGTCTTTTTATTAACAACAAAGAAAGATGTACAATCAGAGGTATTTCATTCCATGATTATGAAGATATTTCATAATGATTCTGGGACATTTGGGTCTTGACCCTGTCTCTTCCACATGACTACTAAAATGATATTATTAAAGGTTAGATCTGACCATATCACTCCCCTGTTCAAGAATCTCCAGTGGCTCCCTCTTGACTCTAAGATCAAATACAAATTTTTCTGTTTGACTTTTAAAGTGCTTGATAGTCTGGCCCCATTCTTCCTTTAAAAGCTTATTATTTATTAACTTCTCTCACATACAGTATCTTTATGCTAAACTGGCTTGCCTGATATTTTCTGTACATTATATTCCATCTTCTCCATGCTTTTGTCAGGGCTAAATACTGCCTTGAATACATTCTGTCCACTTTGAGCTTTCACCTCAACTGAAATACCACCCTCTATAACAAGTCTAAACTTATTCCTCTAGTTGCAAGTGCCCTTGCCCTGGAAATCACTTTGATGTATTTTGTGTTTAACATTTTTGGTAAAAGTTATTTTCCACAAATAGAATGTAGACTCCTTGAACACAGGTATTATTTTGTTTGTCTTTATAATCTCAATATCTTCCACTGTTCTCAGCGTAGTAAGTTTAGTAAAGACTTATTCTTTTCCACCCCCACCCCCACCTCCTACCCTGCAAATGCTTACTTTGAAGGGTTGTTGTAAAGATCAAATGAGATATTTGTAAAGTGATGATCAATTCAGCTGCTTAATAAATGCATATTCTCTTCCCATTTCCTCTGGTAAATTTTTATTGAATTGAATTGTTCATCTGAATTGAATTTAAGATGGTCAAAGGAAAACTTTTGTTTACTGGTCCAGGATGTCAGTAGTCAAAAGAAGTGTGGTGTTTAAAAAAAAATTCTGGAAGGAGAGAGGGAGTTTATAAGCAACATCCTGGGTACCACAGACACTTTTACCTGATATGAATAGACATGCTCAATCAGAAACTGCTGAACTTCAACAGTTGTTGAATTATTATTTGAGAAATGTTTTTCTGCATGTGGATTCCCTATCAGAAGGCCTCTCACCTAGACTTTTGCAATATCCCCAATTTGGTCTTGTACCTTCAACCTTCTCCCTGTTCCAATCCAAAGTTGCCAAAGTGTTTTTCTTAAAGTGCAGGTCTGATCATGTTACCCCACCACCCACATCCTCAATAAACTTTCTCCCTACCTCTAGGATTAAATAAAACTCCTCTGTAGGATATGTAAATCTCTTCACAACCTGGCCACTACCTTTTAATCTTCCTATATATTACTCTGTCTACAAACTCAGCAGCAAAATCACTGTGGCCTACTCAATTCACAAAGGATCTTCTGTCTCCTGTCTCCATGCTGGGGGGCTGGCTGCCCCCCAGACCTGGAATTCCCTCTCTCCTCCCTTCAATCTCTTGGAATTCCTGCTGAAGCACCACCTTCTACCTCAGTGATTCTTAAACTTTTCTATAGTGGTAGAGATCCTCTAAAATTATTTTTTAATATTTATTAAGTTTTTTTTAATTGAAAACAAAGTCTTTCCTGATTTCAGGCTCCCTCCCTCCACAAATGACTTTCTATGCATTTTCATATGTGTATACAGATATATTATTGTACAATATTATACACATGTATATGCTACACATGTTTATGTATTATGCAGCTGTATGTTTATTAAAAATATTCATACACAAATCATACATGTATGGACATATACCTGTATATAACACTAATAGTATGAACACATATTATTTATGTATATAAATATATTTCATGTTACATAAATTATGTAAACATTTATGCTAATATATATATAATATTAGCTAAAATGTGCTAATACATCATGTCAGTTAAAATGTAGACTCCTTGAGGGTAAGGTTAATTTTGCCTTTGTATTCCCATTGCCATTTGACTCATATGGTATCTGGCACATAGTAGGTGTTTAATGATTGTTTGATCAAACTATTCCAGGAAATGTTGGTTTGGGGAGAAATCATTAAATCTAGAACTATACCTTAGCACTCTTATGGAAACCTGTATGTTTAATTATGTCTTGCTGGATATGCTAGGAATCCTGAATAGGAGACCTAATAGAACCAACATATGTGACATTTATTTTTTTTCAAACCTTCCCATTTCCCCTTCTGCACTGGGGGGGAAAAAAAAACCAAGAAAAACAAAACCCTTGTAACAAATTTACATAATTAAGCAAAACAAGTTCCCATCCATGTGGCATTTCTAATGAATAATATAATCCTTCTAGGACTAATGCCTCAGTTTTACCTCATTTGTGTTAGTGTTTGAGAAAAGGCTAAACTTTTCTATAGACTTGCACTTAGTTTAGAATAATATCTACCTGTCTCCCATCAAATATCTATAGTTTAGCGAATATGAAAATATGTTTAGAAGAATTCTACATGCTTAACCTATATGAGATTGCTTGTTGCCTTAGAGAGGGGGGAAAGAGAGAAAGAGAAAAATTTGGAACACTACGTTTTACAAAGATGAATGTTGAAAACCATTGTTGCATGTATGTAGATATATATATATATATATATGCATATATATATATTAGAAATGAGGCCTTTATCAGAACCTTTGAATATAAAAATATTTTCCCAGTTTATTGCTTCCCTACTAATCTTGTCTGCATTAGTTTTATTTGTACAAAAACTTTTTAACTTAATATAGTCAAAATTATCAATTTTGTGATCAATAATGATCTCTAGTTCTTCTTTGGTAAGAAATTCCTTCCTCCTTCACAGGTCTGTGAGATAAACTATCCTATGTTCTTCTAATTTGTTTATAACATCATTCTTTATGTCTAGATCATGAACTCATTTTGATCGTATCTTGGTATAAGGTATTGGGTGTGAGTCAATGCCTAGTTTCTGCCATATTAGTGTCCAAATTTCCCAGCAGTTTTTGTCAATTAATGAGTTCTTATCTCAAAAGTTAGGGTCTTTGGGTTTGTCAAATACTAGATTGCTATAGTTATTGACTATTTTGTCCTGTGAACCTAACCTATTCCACTGATCAACTATTCTATTTCTTAGCTAGTACCAAATGGTTTTGATGACTGCTGCTTTAGATATATAGTTTTAGATCTGGTAAAGCTACCTTCACTAGCTTTTTTTTTTTTTCATTAATTTCCTTGAAATTCTTGACCTTTTGTTCTTCTAGATGAATTTTTTTGTAATCTTTTCTAGGTCAGTAAAATAGTTTCTTGGGAGTTTGATTGGTATAACACTAAATAAATAGATTAGTTTAGATAGTATTGTCATCATTACTATATTCACTCAACCTATCCAAGAGCACTTGATATTTTTCCAATTGTTCAGATCTGACATTATTTGTGTGGAAAATGTTTTGTAATTTTGCTCATATAGTTCTTGACTTTCCCTTGGCAGATGGATTCCCAAATATTTTATACTGTTGGACAGTTATTTTAAATGGAATTTCTCTTTGTATCTCTTGCTGTTGGATTTTGTTAGTAGTGTATAAAAATGCTGATGATTTATGTGGATATATTTTGTATTCTGCAATTTTACTAAAGTTGTGGATTATTTCTAATAGTTTTTAGTTGATTTTCTAGGGTTCTTTAAGTATACCATTATATCATCTGCAAAGAGTGATAATTTGATTTCCTTATGACCTACTCTAATTCCTTTAATCTTTTTTTCTTGTCTTATTGCCAAAGCTAGCATTTCTAATACAATATTGAATAGTAATGGTGACAGTGGGCAAATTGTTTCACCCCTGATCTTATTGGGAATGGTTCCAGTTTATCACCATTATTTATGATGCTAGCTGATGGTTTTAAATAGATGCTACTGACTATTTTAAGGAAAAGTCCATTTATTCCTATACTCTCTAGTATTTTTAATAGGAATGGGTGTTGGATTTTATCAAATGCTTTTTCTGCATTTCTGCATATCTCTATTGAGATAATCATATGGTTTTTGTTAATTTGGTTATTGATATAGTTAATTATGCTAATAGTTTTCTTAATATTGAACCAACCCTGCATATAAATCCTACTTGGTCATGATGTATTATCCAGGGGATAATTTTCTGTAATCTCTTAATATTTTATTTAAGATTTTTGCATCAATATTCATTAGGGAAATTGGTCTATAATTTTCTTTCTCTGTTTTTGTCCTTCTTGGTTTAGGTATCAGTACTATGTCTGTGTCATAAAAGGAATTTGGTAGGAGTCCTTCATTCCCTATTTTTTCAAATAGTTTATATAGTATTGGAGTTAATTGTTCTTTAAATGTTTGGTAGAATTTACATGTAAAGCCATCTGGTCCTAGGGATTTTTTCTTAGGGAGCTGATTAATAGCTTGTTCTATTTCTTTTTTTCTAAAATGGGACTTTTAAAGTAATTTATTTCTCCTCTGTTAATCTAGGCAATCTATATTTTTGAAGGTGTTCCTCCATTTCACTTAGGTTATCAAATTTATTGGCATAAAGTTGGGCAAAGTAATTCCTAATTATTGCTCAAATTTCCTCTTCATTAGTGGAAAGTTCTCCCTTTTCATTTTTGAGACTAACAATTTGATTTTCCTCTTTCCTTTTTTCTAATCAAATTAACTAGAGGTTTATCTATTTTGTTGGTTTTTTCATAAAACCAACTCTTAGTTTTATTTATTAATTTAATAGTTTTTTTACTTTCAATTTTATTAAACTCTCCTTTTATTTTTAGAATTTCAAGTTTGGTATTTGATTGGGGGTTTTCAATTTGTTCTTTTCCTACTTTTTTTTAGTCACAAGCCCAATTCATTGATTTTCTCTTTCTCTAGTTTTGCAAATAAGCATCTAGAGATATAAAATTTCCCCTTATTACCACTTTGGCTGCATCCCACAAATTTTGGTATGTTGTTTCATTATTGTCATTCTCTTGGATGAAATTATTAATTGTATCTATAATTTGCTCTTTCACCCATTCATTCTTTAGGATGAGATTATTTAGTTTCCAATTACTTTTTGGTCTATTTTCCCTGACCTTTTGTTGAATGTAATTTTTATTGCATCATGATCTGAAAAAAATGCATTTACTATTTCTGCCTTTCTGCATTTGATTTTGAGGTCTTTATGTTCCAAAATATGGTCAATTTTTGCATAGGTTCCATAAACTGCTGAGAAGAAAGTGTATTCCTTTCTGTCTCCATTCAATTTTCTCCAAAGATCTATCCTACCTAACTTTTCTGGTATTCTATTTACCCCTTTAACTTCTTTCTTATTTATTTTGTGGTTTGATTTATCTAGTTCTGAGAAAGCAAGGTTGAGATCTCCTACTATTATAGTTTTGCTGTCTATTTTTTCTTGCAGCTCTCTATACTTCTTTAGGAATTTCCATGCTGTACTACTTGGTGCATATATGTTTAGTACTGATATTACTTCATTATCTATGGTTTCCTTTAGCAAGATATATTTTCCTTCCCTATCTCTTTTAATTAGATCAATTTTTTCTTTTGCTTGATCTGAGATCAGGATGGCTACTCCTGCTTTTTTAAATTCACCTGAAGCATAATAGATTCTGCTCCAGCCTTTTATCTTTGTTCTCTATGTATCACTCTGCTTTAAATATGTTTCTAGTAAATAACATATTGTAGGACTCTGGCTTTTAATCTAGTCTGCTATCTGCTTCTGCTTTATGAGAGAGTTCACCCCATTCACATTTATGTATTAAAACTACTAATTCTGTATTTCCTGCCATCTTATTAACCCCAAATTACACTTTTCTCTTTCCTTTTCTCCTTTCCCTCCTCCCCAGTATTTTACTTATGAGCACCACTTGCCTCAATCATCCCTCCCCCTTTAGAGTCCCTCCCCCTTTTTTATCCCTTTCCTCTACTATTTCTGTTTTCCCTTCTATTTAGCCTACCCCTTCCCTTTTCACCTTTCCCCTCCTACTTTTCTATATAGCGAGAGAAATTTCTCTGTGAAACCAAATATGTCTAATATTTTCTCTTTGAGCCAAATCTGATGAGAATAAGATTCACATAATGTTCATCTCCCTCCCTTCTTTCCCCCAATTATAGCATGTTTTCTTTGCCTCTTCCTGAGATGTAATTTCCCTCATTTTTACTTCTACTTTCTAGAGATATGATATTTTGAGGTTCAAAACAAAAGCCATTTCTCTAGGATATCATTGTTCCACATATTTAACCTATATTGGATTGCTTGTTGTCTTGGGTAGAGGGGAGAGAAAGAAAAATTTAGAACACTAGGTTTTGCAAAGATGAATGTTGAAAACTATTGTTGCATGTGTGTGGAAAGATAAAATACTATAAATTAGAAAAAATATCTCTAGGGATATGATATTTAGGGTTCAAAAAAATAGCCATTTCTCTAGGATATCACTCAAATGAGGAAGAGACAGAAGTCCTCATGTAATAATTGCAAGCTTAGTTTCCTTATGATAGTCCTATAAAAGACTATCATAAGCAATAACAAATCAACCCACTTATCCAAATAAAATAATAAACAGAAGTTGGAGAAGTTCTACAGATTAGATTGTACCAAAAAATACACAAGAGTAAATTAGTTCTTCAGCTGGGAGCTGAATAAGACTTCAGTTTAAACCAAGAGGGAGAAAGAATGATCTCCTCAGAGGAGATCCATTCTCAGCAGCATCTAATATTGCCCATCCCAGAGGTTAAGGAATAAATATGATGAGGCTCCGCTCCCACATGTGTTTGGGACTCCAATCTACCCTTCAGAAGTCTCTGTAGAGAGCTTCTCTGGAGCTCCTGTCACACTTGTGTCTACAAAGGGTCCCTCTGAGATCATTGCATGAAATGGAAGTCAATCTCTGAGGTAGCTACTCGCAGAATTCTTTCAGCTAATTAAGAGTTCCTTCTCCGTCTGAGAATGCAGCCCAGGGCTTTCCCTCTTTAAAACCCATTTAGATCTAGTTAGAAGCAAGGTGAAGATGATATGGAGCTTGAGTTTATTGTCAAAAACTTCAGCAAGATTTCCTGAGAAATCTTGGTGTTCTGGAACCAACAAGAGCGTAAATTGATTAAAAGAAATTTATATCAAGTAGTTGAGGGTTTTGACAAGTTGACAAGTCAATGAACTAACTTAGAATATTGCAGAAGTGAACATGATTACACATCTCAAGAGAATTGTACCAGTGTATATGTGTCTAATATATACTTTGGCTATAACTACATATGTTGGTATGTGCTGATTGAAATGTCATTATGGAATGATGTTTGTTTGTTTTTTTCTTTTCTTTCTTTTTATTTGTTTCTTGTTATTTTCTTATGAACCATGGCAGGACCAATTAAATTGTGAATACCACAATATATTGCATGCCTAGTTTGTAATTGCTATATCTCTTTTTATAATGCACATAAGAATATGTTTGTTAAAATTTTTGAAAACTGCAGAGGTTTTCTTCCCTTGTGAATGAATTGGCATTGCTTGATAGAAAATGTACTAAGAGAAAGTTCTAAACTCCTTAAATAAAGGCCTTTAGTGTCTCTTCACCAAAATAGCATGTGTGAAGGCCATTTCCAAGGTCACCATCAAGGAAGGGTCCAGTTATGTAGAGATAAAGTGAATTACATTATATTAGAGTTTCTACTGTTTCCCTATTCATCTATGCAATTTATGGCTTTTCTACCTTTTTAGACTTTTCTCATTTCTCCAAATTAAAATTTCATAAATGTTATTCCATTTAGGTAATCACTGTACTATAAGCTCTGGGAACGATAAAACTGAAACATTACTGAATTATGTCAGAGTTACAAACTTTTCTTTGTAAAAAAGGAAAGGTGGGAAGTTTTCTTTGGAATTGCCTCTGAAACTGAGTTGCTACTAACCCCATCAATCATCTGGGATATTATGATCTACATAAATCATGTGGGGATGGATCTGTCATCTTCCTCCCCATGAACTGACCCTAAGACTATAGGTTCCTGTGATGGCCAAATAGCCAATATAGGCCCAAGTCCAAATATATACCTATATACAAACCTATATATATATATCTACAGACCTATACCCTTTTTTCCTACCTTCCTGAGATCTTTGGGTTATTAAGAACACATTTAAAAAATAAATTTCATTAAGATACATAAATACTGTGTAGGGGTCATTTTTTTTCCCTTTGATGTGACAAGCTTATTACAAAGTCATGCATTTAGGGAGCAATTGCTCCTAAATGTAGGATATAATATAGAATGGAGAATTTTACCAATTCCATTTTCTAATTATTCCTTAGGACCCCAAAATAGCAATAATTCATGTGTCACTGATACATGGGTGTTATTGCTTTATATGCATATAATTTCTTCCACATATAATTTAGACATTTAATCACTGAAGCAACTCCATCAAATGATGTTTTATGTTGTGTTATGGTACTTCATATGATGTTAACATGGATGTTATATAACTTATAGTAAAGAATAATGTACCAAATTGAATGCATTGAATCCTGGATATTATGTAGAATTCTGATGTATGGAAGAAAAACAGGGTTTATGGTGCATTTTTAGCCAAAATCTGCCAGAGACATATTAATGAACATACAATTTGCTTGAAGAAAGATTCTGGCAAATAGATTTATATAATCAGAGACTTCCCTGAATTTCCAACTTATATTTTATAGTAATAGTGAAGTATATGAAAGATTTCAAAGCTAAAATAAAACAGAAACACAGAGATTTCAGCTATGATTTTTGAATTTATCAAAGGGAATGATAGTTATGTGAATATATACTTGGAGAAAATCTGCCTTCTCAGGAAACTAAACCAGATATAGTAAAAAGAATATCCTGATTCTGAAATTAGAGATTCTTGGTTCAAGTCTCCCTCTGATACTTACTTTCTCTATAACTTTGGACAAATCTCTTGGACTTCATTTTCCTCACCAGTAAAATTAGGGGCCTCTGAGGTCCTTGCCAACTCTAAATCTATGATTCTGTGATTATCTCTTAACCTAGGTAAAAGTAAGCTAAAGATACTCCTGTAGAAATATGAGAGTCTTAAATGTATAGGTAAATGAAAATTTAAGAAGGAATAATATCAAGTTGAATTTATTAGGTTTCTAGTTTTAAAAAGAATTCAGCTGTTGATTAAAATTAATTGCCTATTTGTCAACAGCACTATTGTCATAAGGCATCAAAGCATAATAACAATATTAGGTATATGACAACGTGTTCTCATTTATTGCTGTTTGTATCTTTGTAATTTAGAAGATTTTTATTTTATTTTAGAATTGTTGACATGTATATTATTGACTATCATGTTCTTAAGTCACAATTTTTTTTTGATTTGTTTTCCCCTTCTGTTAGAGACTATTCTGTTTTTAATTTGTTACTTTAATGAAAGCTTTACATTCTGAAAATAGCTCACAGTACTTTGGAAGCCTCTGGAAGGGTATTTAAAGCCCAAACATCTTGTGCCAAACATGACATTTGGTTGATAGAGATAGAGATCTTTATGTCAGACAGCAATACAAACAGATGATTGATATAACTAATAAATATTGTTTCTAACATGCCCAATTCTCTGAGCACAGCTTAGTAATTCAGTTTATTTGTTTTAACAGTTTGGTATTAGGACTCAAATTGCTTTCCAATAGAGGCTGTTATTTGGTACAGACTATTTGTAATTGGGCTCAGTTACCTGAAGTGAAGACTAATTTTAAGAAATCTTCATGAAGACAGGAAAAGATAATGATGAATGTTGGAGGGAATGTGGGAAAACTGGGACACAACATACATTGTTGGTGGAGTTGTGAACTTATTCAACCATTCTGGAGAGCAATTTGGAACTATGCCCAAAGGGCTATCAAACTATGCATAATTGATCTGGCAGTGTTTCTACTGGGCTTATATCCCAAAGAGATCTTAAAGGAAGAAAAGGGACCCACATGTGCAAAAATGTTCATGGCAGCCCTTTTTGTAGTTTCAAGGAACTGGAAACTGAGCAGATGCCCATCAGTTGGGGAATGGCTGAATAAGTTATGGTATATGAATGCTTTGGAATATTATTGTTCTATAAGAAACAGTCAGCAGGATGATTTCAGAGAGGCGTGGAGAGACTTACATGAACTGATGCTGAGTGAAATGAGCAGAACCAGGAGATTATTGTACACGGCAACAATAAGACTATATGATGATCAGTTCTGATGGACATGGTTCTTTTTAACAATGAGGTGATGAGGTCAACAATGAGGTCAGTTCCAATGGTCTTGTGATGGAGAAAGCTATCTGCACCCAGAGAGAGGAATGGGGAGACTGAGTATGGATTCCAACATAGTATTTTCACTCTTTGTGGTGTTCTTGCATTTTGTTTTATCATTTTTTTCCTTTTTGATCTAATTTTTCTTATGTAGCACAGTATTTGTGGAAATATATATAGAAGAATTGCACATGTTTAACATATATTGGATTACTTGCTGTCTAGGAGAGAGGGTGGAGAGAAGGGAGGGAGAAAAAAATTGGAACACAAGGTTTTGCAAGGATGAATGTTGAAAATTATCTGTGCATTTATTTTGAAAATAAAAGGCTTTAATAATAAAAAATTTTAAGTTATAAACTATAACTGATATAACAATCATTCATGATTCCAGAGGATGAATGGTGAAATATACTATGTATTACAAAAAGCTGATGGATTTAGGGTACAGAATGAGAAATATTTTTATGTACCATGGAGAAAATTTCTTTTATTTCATTATGGATATTTGTTATAAGAAATGTGCTTTTTTCTCTTTTTCACCCCAATAGAATATGGATAAGAAAAAGAGAAAATAAATAAATTACAGTTTATTTTAACAATAAAGATATGTGACTACTGCCAAAAAATTGTCTGTATTTGCTAGAATTTGCTTAAAACTACATCAGTTTTGAGAATATGTGTGTGTTGTGTTTTTAATAATAACAGACCAATATTCATCTAGATGAAGTCTGAGATGCCCTAAGAGACTTCAGCTCTGGGCTCTTAATAGGCCTGGAGTTTAGTCCTAGAGAAGCTTGACCTCTAAAGCACAATCAGATTCTTTCTCATATTTCCTGGCTCTGTATTCTCCATTCTGAAATTCCAAAGAAAATTACCTAAAGCTTGAACTTGGCTCAAGCCTAAGGTATCCCCAAATGAGGATGGGAAGATACTCAAAGTATGATGTAGATATGATATATGGTACTTATTTATTTGCTCATATAACTGAAATGCTTAAAACATAAAACTCAGAAGCACACATTGACAAAGATTTGAAACAAGATGAAGTAATCAAAGTTGCTGCTACTTCTCCCGAAGGTTTATACTTAAAACATGGAACATTTAGTGGGACTATCAAATAAATAGTCATTTGTTGACTATCAAATAGACATCTCACATTCACTTTCACTCTACACTATCAGAATAATTCCCTTAAAGTTTATGTCTTCTGGCCAGCCAGACTGGGCCCGACCACTGCTTGTCTTCCAATTGGTAATCACATCTTCCAAGTAGCATTGTAGACCCATTGAACTCATTGGTTCAATGCTTCAAGAACCCATTGCAGAAACAATGGGTATCTCTGGAGGTACAATTAGCACTGAGTGAGGGACCCAGCTCCGGAGGTAGTTTCCCAGGCTAGAAACAGCCAACTAAGTATTGGTTCCTAAGGCCAAGAAAAGAAACACAAAGCAAGAGACGCAGCCAGGACCTTGAAATTTAGTCTCAGACTCACCCAGCCAACACATGTGCTTGCTGCCACGGGAGAACAGCTGCTATTACCCAAAGGGAGAAGCTCCTCCTTTACCCATTAGAAATCCTAGAATGAGATGAGAAATAGAGAATGAAAGTCTCTTCCTTAAAAGTCTAATGAGAGAAGCATCAAATTGGGAAATCATCTTTACATTTAATGGTTCTGATAAAGGCCTCATTTCTAAAATATATAGAAAATTGTCTCATATATATAAGAATTCAAGCCACTCTTCAATAGATAAGTGGTCAAGGGATATGAACAGACAACTTTCAGATGATGAAATTAAAACCATCTATAGCCATATGAAAAGTTGCTCCAAATCACTATTGATCAGAGAAATGCAAATTAAGACAACTCTGAGATACCACTACACACCTGTCACATTGGCTAAAATGACAGGAAATGATAATGATAACTGTTGGAGGGGATGTGGTAAAACTGGGACACTGATACATTGTTGGTGGAACTGTGAACGGATCCAACCATTCTGGAGAGTAATTTGGAGCTATGCTCAAAAAGTTGTCAAACTGTGCATACCCTTTGACCCAGCAGCATTTCTATTGGGCCTATATCCCAAAGAGATCTTAGAGGAGGGAAAGGGACCCACATGTGCAAGAATGTTTGTGGCAGCCCTTGTTGTAGTGGCTAGAAACTGGAAACTGAAGGGATGCCCATCAATTGGAGAGTGGCTGAATAAATTATGGTATATGAATGTTATGGAATATTATTGCTCTGTAAGAAACGACCAGCAGGACGATTTCAGAGAGGCCTGGAGGGACTTGCATGAACTGATGCTGAGTGAAACGAGCAGAACCAGGAGATCATCATACACAGCAACAACAGTATTGCATGATGATCAATTCTGATGGACATGGCTCTCTGCAACAAAGAATTGTCTCAAACCAGTTCCAATTGTTCACTGAAGAAAACCATATACACCCAGAGAGAGGGAAATGAAATATGGACCACAACGTAACATTTCCATGATCTCTATTGACATTTGCTTGCATTGTGTTGCCTTTCTCTGATTCTTTTTTTTTCTTGTAGATAGGATTTTTCTTGCATAACTTCTCAAGCATTTCAACATTATTAACATGTAGTGGACTTCCTGCCATCTAGGGGAGGGGAGGGGACTGGGGGTAAAATTTGTAATGGAAAGCTTTGTAAAGATCAATGCTGGGGAACTACCCATACATATGTTATACAAATAAAAAGCTTTAATTAAAAAAAATAAATTCAAAAAAAAGTCTAATGAGAGGACCAGTTCTTCCTGCTTCAGGGACCAACTTTCCTCTTCCTGAACAAATGAAGAGCAAGGGAATGTAGAATATCCCAAAGCATTAAATCCTTCAGAACTGAACATGTGTCCCTAGAAATTGGCTAGGGGGAGGGGGAGGACATGCTACATACTACATGTACTGTATACATGCTACATGAGCTATATTCCAATTTAAACCCCCACATGTATATGTATAGATATATACAGAATAGCTTTTGCTATGTATATACATAGATATGTGTGTGTGTATATATGTATATATACACACACACATATGTGTATATATATATATATATACACACACACATATACAAACTAGTTCTCTCTATGTATATGTAAAATGTTACAATTGCTAATAATAGTTTTTTGTTATAGCAAGTATTGAAATCTAGGGTTGTTTTTTGTTTGTTTTGTTTTTCTATTTGGAATTGGTAGATTCTTCCCTAAAGAAACTGAATTTTTATCTCCTGGGTAAAGTTAGAGATTATCTGGAACATATGTATCATATCCCTCCCTTATTTCCTATCATTAATCCTTAGTGAAATGAATCAAGACCAGAGAGTTCCCAAGTGTTTTCTACTGCAATATGAATCATATGTAATACTAGAAAAATCACTTAATCTATTTCAATCTCATTTTCCTGTTCTGTAAAATGGAAAGAGCTGGACTTTTTACAATCTAAGGTCCCTTTTAGCTCCAAGAGCTTATGATCCTATGTTTTACTGTATGAACTTAGACACTTACACAGACATATGTGTAATTATAAGTATATATACACGTATACTATATATGTATACATATATGTACACTGTGTGTATATACATATACATGTATGTATATATGGGTATGGATAAAGATATGTATAGATTATATGTGTGTATATTCAGATTATAGATTTCTTTCCTTCTCCAGTGAGGAAATGAACAGATTTTCCCTGAATATTCCTTCCTTTAGCAAAATTAGCCGATAGACAAAAATTAAATCTTAACCATAATTGTGAGCTTGGTACTATGGCCATTTTGCTTCAGTACAAGGAATAATGGGGAATTTTTATGATCTGTTCAATCAGATTCACCTCTTTAATTTTGAGAGAAGAGAATCCAGTCTAGAACTGTGTGTTTCTAGGTTAAAGGTAAAGAGCAGCTCTGCTCCACTTTCCCTTTGTAGCTCTGAATCGTTCAACCTTCCATCTCAAGTTACAAGCAGCACAAGTAGCTCCCTTAATTTTTTTTAAAATCCCTTTTCCATCCAGTATATAAACTTTGAGTTAAGGTAGCAGGGCTTCTAAGGTTTTGTGAGTTTTAGTGAAAAGACACTCCAGCTTCATTCATGGATATTCATTGTGTTCCTAGGATATGGAGCTTAATGATTAAATTAAATTCTCTTACTTGTGGTAATTTTTTTTTTCTAAAAAGGGACACAACAAATGCAGCATTGGCTTACATAAAATTACTCTTTTGAAAAGGACATTTGAGTTCTAAGGTTCTAGACATAAGGTGAGATGAGAAAATTAATAAAAGAGAGGAATCTCAAAAAATTCACAGTGTGGAAACTGAGTGGATGCCCATCAATTGGAGAGTGGCTGAATAAATTATGGTATATGAATGTTATAGAATATTATTGCAGTGCAAGAAACGACCAGCAAGATGATTTCAGAGAGGCCTGGAGAGACTTGTATGAACTAATACTGAGTGAAATCAGCAGAACCAGGAGATCATTATACACGGCAACAACAATATTATATGATGATCAACTCTGATGGACATGGCTCTCTGCAACAAAGAATTGTCTCAAACCAGTTCCAATTGTTCAGTGAAGAAAGCCATATACATCCAGAGAGAGGGATATGAAATATGGACCACAACATAACATTTTCATGTTCTTTATTGATGTTTGCTTGCAATGTGTTTCCTTTCTCTGATTTTTTTTTTCTTGTAGATAGGATTTTTCTTGCACAACAACTTGTCAAGTATTTTATCATTATTAACATGTAATGGACTTCCTGCCATCTAGGGGAGGGGTGGGGACTGGGTGTAAAATTTGTAACAGAAAGCTTTGTAAAGATCACTGCTGAGGAACTACCCATACATATGTTATGCAAATAAAAAGCTTTAATAAAAAAAAATTTCACAGTGTTAATCAACAGACAAATTTAAAACCTCAAAGCAAATACTGACACTCAAATATATATATATATAACTTTTATTAATATGTACATATGTATATGTACATATTAATAAAAGTTATATATAAAGGAAATTATTGATAAGAAGAAAGTCTCCAGATACGCTTAAATACTTAGAGCAGCACTTTTTGTGACGGTAAAGAATTGTAAACAAAATTGATGCTTATCCATTGGGTAATAACTAAATAAATTGTAGTACATAAATGTAATGGAATAGATTACAGAGAAACATGGGAAAATCTATATGAATTGATGTAAAAACCAAGAAAATGTTATACACAATGATAACAGCAATGTAAATGAAGAGAACACTTAAAAAAATAAAAATGAATGGTGCAAATTACAGTCAACAAGCATGGCTTGAGAGAAGAAATAAGAAAAAATACTTATCTCCATTCCTTTGAGGAGGTAAAAGGTCCATGAACATAGTATGTTGCACATATTTTCAGACTTTTTTTTGATGTATTGATCAGTTACGATAATTTTTCCCTCTTTTTCTTTTGTCTTTGGAAAATATTGCTAGATAGGAGAAGAAGGAAAGGAGAAGTATAAGAAATCATGTTGACATATGAAAACAAAGACATCAATAAAAACTCATTTTAAAAAAAAGAAATTGAAAGCAAAAAAAAAAAGTGTTATTATGTGCTCAATTGTTAAAATATGCAAAATCCAAGGCAGGAAAACAGTTGAAGACTTGGTGAATTTTCAAAAATTTTAAAATTTTAGCCACAATGCTACCCATTTATAAGCCACCTATCCAAGTTGACAAAAACAGACACTTCTGAGATGATTCCCATTTCCTTATCATTATATTTTGAATTACTTATAGTATGGTGATTTTCAAATGATGTACCAGGGATCTCCTGGGAACTCACCCTTTCAGGGGCTCAATGAGATCAAAACTATTTTTATAATAATACTAAGATGTTTTAACTTCTAATGTAATAAATATAGATAGGTTTACCTATATTAATATAAGTTCTTTGGAAGCCTCAATAATTTTAAAAGTGTAAGAGAGTTCTGAGACCAACAAGTTTGAGAAACACTATTATGGAGGATTTTACTCTTCAAGTCCATCTCTTGAATGACCTACACTTTTCTCTTTTTTTGCAGAATGTGAAAGAAAAAGAAATCCAAGTCACAGCCAAAGAAAATGTGTGTATATGTACATACACATACACACATACATATATATGTGGGTGTGTAGATATATAGGTATACATAACTTTTATACATATATGCATGTGCAATATATAGGTATAATGAAAATACGAACAAACATTTGGATCATATTTTTTTCTTATTCATATAAAATACACATCTAGAGTTATCTTAATTTTCTGGCCTAAAATGCCAATTCATATAATTAGCCTAGCCTGTTTAATGTGGTTTTTCAGAATAACTTAAACAGCTTTGTTCAATGCTAAGGACTTGAAAAGGAAAAAGAAACAATAAAAAAATATTATATGAATTAGCATATATACCAGAAAATTAAGATAACTCTGGGTGCGCATTTTATGTAAATGAGAAAAAAGATCCAAATGTTTGCTCATAATTTCACATATATATGTATAATATACATGTATATAATATACACATATGCATTGCATGTGTGTATAAATACATACACATATTTACATGCACACACATATATACACCCCCAGAGGGCAACTACTATTCTCAGTAAGTTCTAGATACCTTTTTAACATTATAGTCTGCAAATTGTATGGTTCCATTGAACAAAAAGCCAGTATGATTAGCTTTTAGTAAAAACACTCAGTAATATACATAGTGTCCAAAGTAAAAGTAGGCACAAATCAAATGTACAATGTTGGTGAGAGATATGTATAGAACAAACATATGGTCAAGGCAACTCATTACAGCACTCTCCCCTCAAAAGTCCTTTCTTTCCTGTTAAGCCCACACAAATTTCTCCCTTGGGTGCAGCAATTCTTTTAGGCAGATTGCTCAGCTAGGTTCTTGGGGTCTGCTGCTCTCCAAAACTCAGTTCTCAGTTTCTAGGGCCCTCTCTTGATCTAAACTCTCTTCCCAGATGCCAGGAGTTATTCTTCTTGAAGTTTCTTCCTACCTCAAGTATATGGTGTGTCTGGAGTGTGGCACCTTGTTCCCTAATTGTGCCTCAAATTGTAAAGTGTCTCTCTCTGAGTGAATAGATGGTATGGCAGATAGGAGTGAAGATCCTTTGCAAGTGTTTCTACCAAAAGCTACTCCTGACTTGTATTCTCTCAGACTACAGAATTCTCATACTGTCTTTCAAGGATTTTCCAGGAACAAGTCTAAGCAGTGAGATTACTCTCTCCAATTTACGAAAAGGTGTTCAAATTTGTTAAAGGGATTGCCATGGTAACCTTTATTATTACATTAACAGCTCTATCTGTGATAACATCTGAACTCTGAGAAAACTAAATTCTTTCTTGCATCTATCTATATAAAGAAATAGATCAGCAGACATATAACATTCAAATGAGAAAAGGGAAAGTATCTGATTTGCCTTGGATCTCAATTTGAACAGAGATATATCTACTTTTCAAATTTACAGCCAGCTGTACAGAAAAGAATTGAATTTATGACCCCATAGGAAAATAAAATCCATGGAGCATCCCCTTCTCTGACATCCCCCTCCCAACTCATATTAAATTAGCTCTCCCAGAGGATCAATATCCCAGATTTTAGGTAGTCTGTCAGTATTCCTAAAAGTGTAGCTCTTAAGAATTGACCTCTTCATTCACCACAATTAGAAGTTGACACAATCAACTCAATGAAAAAGCTTTTACTGAGATAGCAAAACAAGTTAAGTGATAACAAAACATTGTTGGAGATCCCTTAGGAGAGAGGGGAAGAAGAAATGGAAATGCCTTCTCTTCCTTTTTACACTCTCCAAGAGGTAAAAAGGAAAAAGGGAAATAGCAAAGTCCTTCCTTGAGATCTGTCTCTCTTCTCAGAAATCAGAGCTCCTCACTTAACTGAATCTATAGCAAGCTAAATGGCACAGTGGATACCAAGCCTGGAGACAAGAAGACCTTAATTTAAACAAGTCTCAAATTCTCACTAGCTGTGTGACTCTCAGTTTCCTCATCTGTCTAAAAAGCTATAGAAGAAAATGGCAAACCACTTCAATATCTTTGCCAAGGAAAATTCCAAATGGGGTCATAAAGAGATGGAACTACAACAAGGGTAGTTTACTTCTTTATTGCCTTAAGGGACTTAGCTGAGGGGAGTGTGTGTGTATGTGTGTGTGTGTGTGTGTGTGTGTGTGTGTGTGTGTGTGTTTAGCATTTCACTAAGATTGTCAACTTAAATACTGGAAATTCAAATATTTTCTCCAGCCTTATGGGATCTTTGTTCTAGCATTATTAACTATCTCTTGACTAATAATGTCAGGTTTCACTATTAGAGAAGATTATACAATACAGAAACTTCCTCATACCTTGTAGCAACTTTATTAGCCTCTTTTATAACAAACATGTCTCAAATTTTAATTGTTATTTTCCCAAAATGGTAAAAGTATTTTTATGGATCCAATTCAGAGGAGAAACTGTGGAATGTGTAATATATCATCAGAAACTCTTCAGATAAATAGCTGTTCACTAAGTTATTTTTCTTTTTTTTTGGCCTTAAAATGATTTGAATATTCCTCTGTGTGCTAAGATTTCCTGATATGATCAAAGCATATTTTGTTTCTGAAAATGTGTATTTTTTAGATAGAAGAACTATTTATTAAACAATTACTAAAATGTGCCTGGAAAGAATGTAAACTGTAGCTATGACCTAGACAAAGATTTTAAATGTTAGGATTTGAAATGCTTCAGGTATAATTTCAAAATGAAAGGCAAGTATGTGTCCCAATTATAAACAAAGATTTTTTTTAATGGAAAAGTTGTTGTAATATAAGCTCTTTGGAAGCCTTGGAAGATAAAATTCTGACACCAAGAATTTAGTCTCTTAATATAATGCATATGTATCTATTTGGGAACATGATGTCTTCTCTGAAAAAAAAAAAAACTTACCAATTTCCAGTTCCAAGGAGTACTTTCTGTACAAATGAAAAATGTTTTATGATTTAAAGCATTTCACTGAAATAAGAAATACCCTCTTTATTTTAATGGACCTTTACAGATATTCAATGATTCTCATATAATGATTTTTAAAATGGATTTTAGATTTTAAAAATTCAGATTTTTAAATTTATTTAGATAATTATATAAATTTACTTATAATTAAAAGCTACATGAAAATTATAAATTTAGATAGGCAAGCACTACTACTTTTTTCCTTATTGTCTCTGCCACTCTAAATCATTCCTTTCCAAAACTCAGAATGTGAGAATGGGAGGGGCAGTGATTTAGTACAGTAAAGACAACAAAATGATGCAATGGATTGTGTTCACCTTAGAGTCAGGAAGTTCTAATTTCATATCCAGTCCACATCAAAGAAGGCACTGTGCTTTATGAGCAAAGCAGAATTGCAGTAACTCAAAAGAAACGTGAGATGTGCGAATTTAGAGACAGTTCCATTCCAAATGTTCATGTGAACTATTTGTGCCCAACCTGTTTTACAGTCTTCTGAGCTCATATTGGTCTGATCAGTCACAGTTGGACACACTGTAACTTGATTCTTACAGAGTGATATCATTTTGGTCTTCTTATGCATGAAGAACAACAATCAATTTGTTACTTCTTTGTTTAAAATGTTTTCTTTTTCAGATTAAGCAATGTAAATGCAGAGATCTGGAAATACTTTGGGCTTGCCTGTTGCCTATCTGTCTATACAGTTTATACTATTTATACATAATATGAAATATGAATTATGATGATTTTGTAATATATTTCTTTGCTATGGCTTTGTTTGCCCTATTATACTCTATGTAAAATTCAACATTGTTGTTTTATTTTTATAATTTGTATCATCAGTGTTTGATTTGAAAAGTATAATGGAAAGAACTCTAGCAGGTCATATTTATGAATGAAAAATGGGAGTTAGAAACTTCAAAAGCTAAGGAGAAAAAGTGAGCTGGCAGTTTTTGGAGAGACTCTTATGAAGTTAACAGGCACAAAAAATAATGAATATCATGTATTGTGCCATAAATATACACCAATTCCAAGACCTGTTGATACAGATGGTGACAGTTACCTATTAGTTAGAATTATAATAAACACCTATTAGTAATAGCCACAGCAAGTTAAAGAAGGGGGTCTTAATCTGGAATCCACAAACCCCCCAAAAGGTCCATAGATAGGTTTCAGGACATCCATGAACCTGGGTGGGGAAAAGCTACATCTTTATTTCAATGTAATTCAATATATAATAAATTTAAATATTTTAAATATTAAATATTTTATGCTTGTAAAAACATTCTTTGGAGAAGAGGTTCATAGGCTTCATCAGAAGAACTCCTAATTTAAAGATGATTGCACACTGCTTTGTGAGTGTTAGAACTTGTGTGAGGTAAAACATTTTGGAATTATTACTGTGATTACTCTATTGCATCACACATTAGTGTGTGATTAACAAATCCCCTAAATAGATTGAATTATTCAAATTTATACTACATGTCTTGATTGGGTTAGTTCCAGTGATCATATTTTAAATAATTATATCTTCAAATAGTGTGAGTTTCATATATAGTACATGTGACCACTTGGGGGGTTTCATTATTTGGGACTTAGCTATAAACAGGTTTTGAAAGGAATGTTATTTATGCTGATGATCAGTAACCTGTCATGTAAGGGTCAGTTCTTTGCAGGCCTCTTTTGAAACACTGAAGCTTTAACCTAGATTTGGGTTGATATACTGTGTTGCCAAGAGGTTTGGGAATGTTTTTGTAATGGCAGTGGCAGGATTTGCTGACCCATTTCCTGCTCTCCTGCTTCTTTCCTTTGAATCTTTCACTTGTTTGATCACTAACCTCTTTATTATACCCTTTAAAACATGTTTCAACACTTAGGCTGATTATTCCAAGGAAATTTTCTGATCCAGAATAAAATAGAACTGAAAAAGTCTTATTCCAGCATGCTAATGTTGGGTCATTCTAAAACTTTTAGATCCAGACCTGATAAATCAGTTTAAGATTATTAAAACAATGTCTTGTTTCCCTTGTATACTATAATTCTGGTATTACAGGAAATACCTCAAATGCTTTACAATATTTCACTTTTACCAAGCATACCTAAATCAACAATAACAATAATAGTTAGCATTTATAGAGCACATTACAAATTTTCATCTCATTTTACCTTTATAAACAGCCTGAGAGATCAGTGTTATTATCATTCCCATTTTACAGAAAGGAAAACAAACAAACAGAGGTTAAGTGACTACCCAAAGTCACATAACTCATAATGGCCAGATTTTAACTCAGATTAATCCTGATTCCAGATCCAGCACTCTTTCTGCTTCATTACCTAAATATCTAGGTGATAGCAGAAAGGTGATACATGCCTATAATCCCTGCTGCTGGGAGGCTGAGGCTGGCCGATCACTTAAATTTCAGAGTTCTGAGTTATAGTGGAGCAAAAGCCAATTTGATGTCTGTATAAATTTTGGCAGCAATATGATGAGCCCCCAGAGAGTGGGCTACCAGATTAACTAAGGATCTATGAAATAAGCCAGGGCTGAAAAGGGTATGTATCAGCACTGAAATCTGACCAGTGGATTTCAGTGCTGACCAGTGATCATTTCACTGCATTTCATGTATTGGGCAAGAAAGGGAGATCTAGTCTCAAAAATAAATACAAGCAAATAAATCCATAATAATAAAATCGGAAATTTTTAAAATAAAAAAATCAGTTACTTTTCTTAATTATTCTATAATCTTCATCCTTAACTTCTCCATAATCAATGACATTATCAAATTGCCCTCTTTTCTTCAATATTACCCTTTCCTTATGTTTTTGTGACAATACTCTCTCCTTTACTTCTTCTGAGTCATATTTTTACTCATACAGACTACAAAATGGTACATATGAGCAAAACAGGAATGATCATCATTGGGACAATTAGTCCCCTTTGTACTTCTTAAACTATTCCATTTGTCCAGAATATAATATCAAGAAGAATAAATAAAAGTAAAGGAAGTGCCTTATTCCATCAGGAGGATCTTTTGTTTAAAGTTAGAGTGGGACACACCTCTCAGATTGGCTAAGATGACAGGAAAAGATAATTACGAATATTGGAGGCGATGTGGGAAAACTGAGATATTAATACATTGTTAGTGGAATTTTAAACGGATTCAGCCATTCTGGAGAGCAATTTGCAACTATGCTCAAAAAATTATCAAACTGTGCATACCCTCTGATCCAGCAGTGTTTCCACCGGTCTATATCCTATATCTCAGGCTGTTTATAAAGGTAAAATGAGATGAAAATTTGTAATGTGCTCTATAAATGCTATATCATAAAAAAGAGAAAAGGACCCGCATGTGCAAAAATGTTTGTAACAACCCTTTTTGTAGTGGCAAAAAACTGGAAACTGAGTGGATGCCCATCAGTTAGGGAATGGCTGAATAAGTCATGGTATATGAATGTAATGGAATATTATTGTTCTGTAAGAAACGATCAGAAGGATGATTTTAGAGGGGTTGGAGAGACAAGAACTGATGCTGAATGAAGTGAGCAGAACTAGGAGAACATATACAGCAACAACAAGATTATACGATGATCAGTTCTGATGGGCGTGGCTCTCGTCAACAATGAGATTATTCAGATCAGTTCCAATAATCTTGTGATGAAGAGAGCCATCTGCACCCAGAGAGAGGACTGTGGGAACTGAGTGTGGATCACATCATAGCATTTTCACTCTTTCTGTTGTTGTTTGCTTGTATTTTGTTTTCTTTCTCAGCTTTTGTTTCCTTCTTGATGCAATTTTTCTTGTGCAGCAAGATAACTGCATAAATATGTATAAGTATATTGGATTTAGCATGTATTTTAACATATTTAACATGTATTGGACTACCTGCCATCTAGGGGATGGGGTGGGGGGAAAGAGGGGAAAATTTAGAACACAAAGTTCGACGTTGAAAAATTACCCTTACATATGTTTTGTATATAAAATGTTTTAATTAAAAAAAAAAGTTAGAGTGGGGGGCAGAGCCAAGATGGCAGATTAAAAGCAGGGACTCATAGAACTCTCACCCAAACTACTACAAATTCCTTTAAATAATGACTCTACTCAAATTTTAGAGCATCAGAATACACAAAAAGATGAAGCAGAATATTTTCTAGCTGAAGACAATTCAGAAGACAGCAGGAAAAGTCTGTGGCATCAGAGTGGGAGTCAACTGTCTGAAGTCCTGGTGCAGGCTATGTTCCAGCCCCAGCCCACACCAAAGCAGAAATGGGCCTTCAGACAGCTGAAGCAGCAGCAGTACTATTGGTTTCTAGACCTCTCAGCAGAGTCTTGGAAGATATGTAGGAAAAGTTTGTGAGTAGGATGAGAGGGCCATGAGAAACCAGCAAACCAGGAGTGGATGTAGGTGGCAGTGGAAAGAGCAGCTTCTGGAGGACTCATCTCACAAGAGATCTCTTTACTAACACTAAGGAACGACAGTGTTTCTTTAGCACACTAGAACTTACAGCCACATGGGAATACTCCTCAAGTTCCAGGGCAGAAAAGAGTGCTTGTAGTCAGGTCCCTGAAAGGATATCTGAAAATAGCTTGGGACAGTATACTCTCCACCCTGGAAATGGAGCCCTACGTTTACAAAGATTTAAAAAAACAAGTAACAGATATCAGAAAAATATTCTGACCATAGAAAGTTACTTAGACTCAGAAGACAACTAAATTAAAGCTCCTATATTCAAAGCCTCCAAGAAAAATGAGAATTTGTCTAAGGCCATGGAAGTGTTCAAAAGGGATTTTAAAAACCAGATAGGAGAGATAGAGGAAAAATTGAGAAGAGAATCGAGAGTGGTGCAAAAGAAAATACAAAAAGCCAATGAAGAAAAGAATGCCTTAAAAAATTAGCCAAAATGGGAAAGGAGGTAAAAAAGTCACTAGGGAAAATAATTCCTTGAAAATTAGAATTGAGCAAATAGAAGCTAATGACTTTTTTGAGAAATCGAGAAACAATAAAACAAAACCAAAAGAATGAAAAAATAAAAAAATAATGTGAAATATCTCATTGGAAAAATAGCTGACTGGAAAATGGATCCAGGAAAAATAATTTTAAAATAATTGATCTACTTGAAAACCATGATCAAAAAAAGAGCCTACATCATCTTTCAAGAAATTATCAAGGAAAACTATACTGATATAGAACCAGAAAGTAAAATAGAAATTGAAAGAATTCACCAAACACCTCCTGAAAGAAATCCCAAAATGAAAACTCCCAGGTACACCATAGCCAAATACTGCAAGTATCTAGAAAGAAACAATTCAAGTATAGCAGAGCCACAATTAGGATAATACAAGATTTAGCAGCTTTTACATTAGAGGATTGAAGGACTTGGAATATGATATCCTAGAGAACAATGGAGCTAGAATTACAACTAAGAATCACCTACTCAACAAAACTAAGCATAATCCTTTAGGGGAAAGGTGGACATTCAATAAAAATAGGACGTTATCAAGCATTTATGATGAATAGACCAGAGCTGAATAGAAAATCTGATTTTCAAATACAGGACTCAAGAAAAGCACAAGGATTTGATGAAATTGAACACTACTTTCTTAGAGATGGATGAACTATCCTGCTGGTACACCCTGTAAAATTCTTGTTTTTTATTTAGCAGTTTCTGAATTTCCTCATTATTTTCATCAAACCAGTCTTGATGTTTGGGATTATTCTGAACCAGATGAACTAAAGTGATTTTATACACCAAATGTCTGAAAACTGCGTACTCCTTTTCTGCTCCATTGTTGCCAACTATGGTTTGGTTTAGCTTACCCTGCAAATTGGCCACAAACTGCTTCCTCTCAGAAGCACTATAATCTGTTGACATTAATTCTTCTAGTAATCTTTTTGCCTTGGGGCTGCCCCTTTGGTTGAAAGTGAATATTCAGTTTGGAGAGGATAAGTCTGATCAGTCCAGCACTCTGCACCCCACATTGCCTTGGTCACTCTCACATCCTTTTTTCCTTAAAATCATATAGTCTATTAAATGCCATTGATTGCTGTGAGGGTACATCCATAAGGTTTTATTGCATTTAGATAAATGAAATACAGTGTTATTGATGAAGTCATGAGATACACAAGTTCAACAGTAAATGACTGTTGCTCTTGCTGTTTCCAACTCCATTCCTCTCAAGGACCCTTGCCTAGTCTGAGTCTCCTCTAGCATTAAAGTCACCCAGAATTATGAGTTTGTCCTCCTTTGGCAGACTGATGATAAAGGTTTCCAGGTCTTCTTAAGGTTTTTCTCTGAGCTCATCAGGGTTCGTTATGATGGGAGCATAGGCCCTGAGGGTGGTGATATGGCATTTTCTTGGAAGGGGCAATCACATTGTCACGAGTCTGTCATTCATTCCTTTTGGAAGGTGTGAGCTTGTTGACTGGATTAGTTTTAATTGTGTTCCCTTTCACTTCGGCCACTCCAGAAAACCAGGTATCCAGCTCCTACTTCAATAAGGAAGCCTATATTTGCCAGCCTTGCTCACTCAGGGCTGTTGTTTGGATGTGATAACCATTGAGTTCTCCCATAACAAGAGCTGTTCTTTCAGGTCTACTGGATTTTGTGTTGTTTGTAAATGTGTGCACATTCCATTTCAGGAGCTTTTGTTCATTTTTTAGTGTCTCCACCACAGAGTGGGATCCCCCACCTGCCGAGGAAAGGTTCCTCGGCTTGGGAAGCAGATGGTTTTTAGGATACCTTTTCTAGCCCCTTCCTCACACAGAGAGGTGAGCAGGGCATCCTTAGAGACTGCTTGTTAGGTATTGTACCTAAGGGCAGTGGGTCTTATCTCTATATTAAGAATCTCACCTCTTTGTTAAGAGCTTCAGTGCACATTCCGGCCACGCTCAGCGTGTCCTTTCAAAGGAGTGTCATGAGGAGCCAGAGCATAGATTATGGCAGTTCTTTATTCAGGCTTCATTGCCTCCATCGTTTCCATTGCTGTGCCATCTTTCCCTTACCACCAGCCTTGCTTCCCTCTTCTCCCAGCCTCATGTCATCACTTGACCCCTCCTCCTTGCCTACCTTCCTTTCCCACTCTGTGATCACGCCATTTGTCCATATTCCCACACCCAAACATCAGTAATTAAGTTTGTATTGAAAGGAGGTATTCAATTTCGGAGGGTCTAATTCTTCTTTCAATAACAGAGCACTTCCTGGAAACAAGCCATTTTCTAAGACTACTTTAAACAGCCATTATCATTATAATGAAACCATTACCAGCAATCTCCGACCAGTTTGGGGGGGGGGGGGTCTCATGTT
>JAJPUD010001446.1:64675-110316 GCA_023553655.1 Myrmecobius fasciatus
CCAGCAATCTCCGACCAGTTTGGGGGGGGGGGGGTCTCATGTTTCTCAAGGGAATCACAGACCATACCCTTTGATCCTCAATTCAAGGACAAACTTCTTTTACTGGGGTCCCAAAATCTCAGACCCTGACAACTGTTCAGACACCTGGGGCTGCCAAATCCCACGGCTGCTTCCAGGGAGAAGATGGCTCTATGGCCTGGGCTGCCTATGTGCAGGGTTGTGACCACAGTTCCCAGTGTGTTCACACCTGCTGCTTCCTCCCTCACCCATTACCACAGGGCTTTGAGATAAGTAGAAAAGGCAAAACAGCATGGGAATGTCTTTGATTCCTGTGTAAATTTGATCTATGTAAGGCAGAAGTCTGGAAGTCTTCAGCCTCACTCTTCCAGAGCCACCCTTGCCTGGTGGCAGGACATACTCAAGATGACTGGAGATGACTCCAGATGCAGTGGATGACCTTGGGGAATCAGATGTCCCACCAAGCCCACAGCACCTGCTTCACCTGCCTTCAAGGCCGATGGAACAAATCATTCTCACCCTTGAATCCACCAAGGGAAGTCACCCCCTCACTCATCACAAGGTCTGAGACCCTTTGGTTACCCTCCACCTGGTTTAGCCCATCTGCCAAATGGTTTACTAGAGTGTGGCTGCTGTGCAAAACCTTGTGTTCCAATTTCCCTTCCCTTTCCCCCACCCCCTCCCCTAGATGGCAAGTAATCCAATGTACTTCATGTTCTTTTGAATAATATATTTGCAATAATTTTTTTTATATTCAGGATGGATCAAAGTCTTCCTTTTGAGAAAACAGAACTATTATTCTCAGTAAAAATACTTTTAAAATAATTTATTCAGAGAGTTTATTCATGGTAACAAGAGTTACTTTATAGGAGAGATTGTAAAAGGAAATCAACAAGATTTTGTGAAGTCAATTATACTTTCACTGCTCACATGTTTGTGAGAGGCAATAGAACAATGAAATTGAATTCTTAAGAATCACAAGGCTAATATGAAAAGTTGCTCCAAATCACTATTGATCAGAGAAATGCAAATTAAGACAACTCTGAGGTACCACTACACACCTGTCACATTGGCTAAAATGACAGGAAAAGATAACGATGAATGTTGGAGGGGATGTGGGAAAACTGGAACACTAATACATTGTTGGTGAAACTGTGAACGAATCCAGCCATTCTGGAAAGCAGTTTGGAGCTATGCTCAAAAAGTTGTCAAACTGTGCATACCCTTTGACCCAGCAGTGTTTCTATTGGGCCTATATCCCAAAGAGATCTTAGAGGAGGGAAAGGGCCCCACATGTGCAAGAATGTTTGTGGCAGCCCTTGTTGTAGTGGCTAGAAACTGGAAACTGAAGGGTTGCCCATCAATTGGAGAGTGGCTGAATAAATTATGGTATATGAATGTTATGGAATATTATTGCTCTGTAAGAAACGACCAGCAGGACTATTTCAGAGAGGCCTGGAGGGACTTGCATGAACTGATGCTGAGTGAAAGGAGCAGAACCAGAAGATCATCATACACAGCAACAACAGTATTACATGATGATCAATTCTGATGGACATGACTCTCTGCAACAAAGAATTGTCTCAAACCAGTTCCAATTGTTCACTGAAGAAAACCATATACACCCAGAGAGAGGGAAATGAAATATGGACCACAACGTAACATTTTCATAATCTCTATTGACATTTGCTTGCATTGTGTTGCCTTTCTCTGATTCTTTTTTTTTTGTAGATAGGATTTTTCTTGCATAACTTCTCAAGCATTTCAACATTATTAACATGTAGTGGACTTCCTGCCATCTAGGGGAGGGGAGGGGACTGGGGGTAAAATTTGTAGTGGAAAGCTTTGTAAAGATCAACGCTGGGGAACTACCCATACATATGTTATACAAATAAAAAGCTTTAATAAAAAAAAAAGAATCACAAGGCTAAATTCCAATAGAGTTGTGATGGAAAGAGATGTCTACATCCAAAGAGAGGTCTATGGGGACTGAATGTGGATCAAAAAATGGTATTTTCCTTTCTGTTGTTGTTTGCTTGCTTGCTTTTTTTCCTCATTTTTCCCCTTTTGATCTGATTTTTCTTGTGTAGCATAAATGTGGAGATAAGTTTGGAAAAATTGCATCTTTGGGCTATATTGAATTGCTTGCTGTTTGGAGGAAGGGGGAAGGAGGACGGGAGGGGGGAATTTTGAAGCACAGGGGTGAATGTTAAAAACTGTCATTGTGTTTTGCATGTGTTTTGAGGAGTAAAGGGATATTCTTATTAAAACAAAAAGAATCACAGGGCTAAAATGTGTGCTGTGACTAGATTTAAGCAGCCACTTTTCATTTAGTCCTAATGAGTTTAATTGTAACATCAACTCTCAACAGGACAGGAAGACAGGAAATGCTGATGAATATATCCCAATAATTTCTTTTACAACTGGTTAATGATATTGCTTTGAATTATTGTACAGCATCACTGTGAAAAGTCTCAAAGGTTTTTCATCCACATGTGCATGTTTCTTTGCCCATAGTACCAGAAGGAGTGGTCTCTTCATTCAGTCTGGGAATTGAGTTCACATGAAGGCACATCAACAGAAATTCTGCCTGGAAACATGATGAAAAAAGCCACACCATGACCTCCTCCCTACCAACACTGCAGGAAAGTATTAAAACCTCTCTACTTGGATTCACATTTCACTCTGTAAGATGACATTCGCTCCAAGCAACATTGGATAGCCATCACCTGTTTCATTGGAATAATCCCTGTCAACTGGCAACAAGTCTTATGCTAGCCAGCAGAGTAATATAAATCTAGTGATCAGCCAAGTGCCTACTGGTAAAGAGGATTTGCCATAGCATTTCTGTTATGCCCTCTAGTCAAAGTCAAGGTTACCACCCAGCTTCTAGTTTTTGAAGTGGACATGGCTAATTTTCTGATGGTTGTTGCTCAGTGGACTATTTTGGATTATTATTATTGTCCGATACTCATTGAAATCAGCAACCGATCACAATTGTTTCAATAATTACAATTTATGGTTCCGGACAAGATCATCACCTTTTTAAAGTGACTATAACAGTGCCCTTCTCTATTTACTAAAGATGTGAATGTTCCTAAATGCTGAGTAATTTTGTTCTTAATTATATACACATAGTATCCCATTGATAGCTATATTTTTTTATATTCTCAGACTTTTTCTTACTCTAAAAAATTAACCCTAAGTAAAGATTATCAAGTTAGTGAGATGGCACAGTAGATAGAGTCCTGAAATTAAGAAGATTTATCCTCAGACATTTATGCAACTTAACTCTGGGCAAATCACCTAATTCTGTTTGCCCCAGTTTCCTCAAGTGTAAAATGAACTAGAGAAAGAAATAGCAAATCTCTCCAGTATTTTTGCCAAGAAAACCCCAAAATGGGGTTTGTGAAGAGTAAGATATGACTAAGAATGGCTGAACAATAAAAAGGTGTTATTACCTATTTTAATTATTCTGAATGGAAAGACAGACATTTTACTGATTGATGTTATCTAAATCCATGAAAGAAAAACACCACTAAAATTCCTTATTCTACATTTGTCTCTGACCTAATAACTTAGGGTTTTTTGTATATTGGTCCCAAAGGGTCAGTCCCAGAATATCATAGTACTATAATTAAACTGTAACCAGACCTAATTCTATCACTATCAGAGGATTTATCTGCCTGAATTTTAAGTTGATTCTCCACATTTACCAATGGAGAACTTTAACCCATAAAGTGCACTGATTATATCTGTTGCCCTTCTGCTTAGTGCTGATTACTCGTGAACTGTTCAGGATCAAACTATATTGAGATCTTGACCTTCTTTAACTCCCATCAGAGCACATCAGAATTTAAAAAAAATAATTTTAAAGGAAATAAACTTGGTAGCATACTATTTCTATTTTATGGAAAAATTTTTATTTACTATAACAGTTCTTCTAGTAAGGTTTGGGCTCACCCCCAAGGGGTCTCAATTACTAAAGACCTTGCAACTTGTATTTCTTCCTAAAGGAAGCAAATAGGTCAGGAGTGGAAGATGGGGTTTTATCCCAACAGTGACAGTTTAGAGAATCTCTCCATCGAGAGGAGAGAAGACAATTGGAGAATAAAAAGGTTGTGAGGGCTCTTCCCTATCACAAAAAGGCTCTAATTTTTTAGAAATTTCACCTGTGAAGATGTGGTCACAAAACCTAAGAATGGCTCATCACTATGGCCCCAGTTAGAGAATGAACACTCTTTAACAATGGCCAACTCTGCCCTAGGTAAGCTCATTCTTTATTGTGCCCTGGAACTGCTAATAAAGGGACACAAGGAAAATTCAAAGGATGGGTCACCCACAGGTGTTCATAAGAAATAAAGTTTGATCCGTCAGATGCAGTCTTGAACAGAATAAAATGTCATATCCAAAGTAAATCTGGGGTAGGAATAAGGATAACGAGTTGCTCTGTATTTTTTTTTCTCTTAAGGATTCTAGCCAATCTTTTTCAACAATGAGGCGATTCAGGCCAATTCTAACAGACTTGTGATGGAGAGAGACATCTGCATCCAGAAAGAGGACTATGGGGACTGAATGTGATCACAACATAGTATTTTCACCTTATTATTGTTGTTTGCTTGATTTTTTTTCTTTCTAATTTTTTCCTTAATGATCTAATTTTTATTGTGCAACATGTGAAAATATGTATAGAATTGCACGCTTGACATATATTAGATTGTTTGCTGTCTAGGGGAGAGAGTGGGGAGAAGGAAGGGAGAAAAATTTGGAACACAAGGTTTTGTAAGGGTGAATGTTGAAAACTATTTTTGCAATTATTTTGAAAAAAAAAACTATTGTTAGAAAATAAAATTTAATTTAATTAAAAAAAAGAATTCTAGCCAAATAAATATACAAAAACCTTCACTTCTCCCCATATATCCCTAGCTTTCACCTTATAATTAAAATTAGATAGCTTAGGATGAATGTAAATAGCAATTACTTTCCATCTGGTCAGAAACTCTGAGCGTCTTTGCTTCCCAGATTGATATTTTTGTGATAGTAAATTAGGCTATCTTCTGTCTCATTTCTTACCTAGTCCTTAATCACTGAATGGGCATTGCCTCAGACAAACTGAGACCTGAGAAAGCCCTTAATTTAGAAAGACCAAGGTCACCTCCTGTATTCAGGGCCATTGCTTGTCATCTTGATTTTTGATTTGCCATTGGACTTTAATGATTTAGGAGGAGAGTAAGACTGACAATTCTGAGCAGCTCTGCCTCACTTAAATCCAATTCACATGTGATGTCATTGGTCCTCTTTAAGAACAAAGAATGAACAATAACTTGTTTGAGGCAACCGAAGATATCATTGTCACACATACAATTATGCTAATTTTCTTTATGTTAGGGGAAAGCCCCCAACCAATAAAAAATTATTAGATCTTTATTATGTGGCAGGCACTGTGCTAAGTACTGGGGATACAAAGAAAGGCAAAAGGCAGGCCCTGCTCTTTAAAAATTCATACTCTCAAAAATAATAATTCTATTTAAATTAATTTCCTTGGTAAATCAATCAAATATTAAAAAAGCATTTTGTAAAGTTAGAAAAAAAATAACAAAATTCATCTGGAAGAATAAAAAATCAAGAATATCAAGAGAATTGTGGCCTAGAAAAAGTGACCTAGCAGAACCAAATCTAAAACTATATAACAATCATTAAAAAATTTGATACTCTCAGACTGACTAAGATGACAGGAAAAGGTAATGATGCATGTTGGAGGGGATGTGGGAAAAATGGGACATTAATATATTGTTAGTAGAATTATGAATGGATCCAATCATTCTGGAGAGCAATTTGGAAAAATGCTCAAAAAGTTATCAAACTGTGCATACCCTTTGACATAGAAGTGTTTCTACTGGGCCTGTATCCCAAAGAGATCTTAAAGGAGGGAAAGGACCCACATGTGCAAAAATGTTTGTGGCAGCCCTTTTTGTAGTGGCAAGAAACTGGAAACTGAATGGATGCCCATCAATTGGAGAATGGCTGAATAAATTATGGTATGTGAATGTTATGGAATATTATTGTTCTGTAAGAAACGACTAACAAGATGATTTCAGAGAGGCCTGGAGAGACCTACATGAACTGATGCTAAGTGAAGTGAGCAGAAGTAGGAGATCATTATACATGGCAACAACAAGACTATATGATGATAAATTCTGATGGATGCAACTCTTTTCAACAATGAAATGATTGAGACCAGTTCCAATGATCTCATGATGAAGAAAGCCATATACACCCAGAGAGAGACCTGTGGGAACTGAGTGTGGATCATAACATAACATTCTCACTCTATTTAATGTTGTTTGTTTGCATTTTGTTTTCTTATTCATTTTCTTTTCTTTTTGATCTGGTCTCACATATATATTGCTTTTTGCTGAGGCAATTGGGATTAAATGACTTGCCCAGAGTCATACAGCTAGGGAATGTTAAGTGTCTGAGACCAAATTTGAACTCAGGTCCTCCTGACTTCAGGGCTGGTGCTCTATCCACTGTGCCACCTAGCTGCCCCGATTTAACATATATTTTAACATGTATAACATATATTGGATTACCTGCCATGTAGGGGAGGGAGTGGGGGGAAGGAAGGGAAAATTTGGAACACAAGGCTATGCAAGGGTCAATGTTGAAAAATTACCCATGCATATATTTTGAAAATAAAACACTTTCATAAAAAAAAAACTTTGATATTGACTAAGAAATAGAATGGTGAATCAGTGGAATAGGTTGGGTACATAAGGCACAATAGTAAATGACTACAGTAGTCTACTATTTGTTAAAACCAAAGACTCCAGCTTCTGAGATAAGAATTCACTCTATGAAAAAACTGCTGGAAAAACTGGAAAACAGAATGGCATAAACTAGGCATAGAACAACATCTCACACCCTTTATTAGGATGAGATCAAAATTGGTACATGATTTAGACATAAAGGGTGATATCTTCAGCAAATTAAAAGAGTATGGAATAATTTACTTATCAGATCTATGGAGAAGGAAAGAATTTATGACCAAATAAGAGAAAGAGAACATTAGGAAATACAAAATGGATAATTTTGATTACGTTAAAATGTTTTTGCACAAACAAAATCAATGCAACCAAGATTAGAAGAAAAGCATAAAGCTGGGAAATAGTTTTTATAGCCAGTGTTCCTGATAAAGACCTCATTTCTAAAATACATAGAGAACTGAATAAAATTTATGAGAATATAAATCATTCCCCAGTTGATAAATGATCAAAGGATATGAATAGATATCAGATGAAGAATTTAAAGTTATATATAATTAAATGAAAAAATGCTTTAAATAGGCCTTAGAGACATGAAAATTAAAATAGCTCTCACACCTCTAAAACCTCATATCTATCCGATTGGCTAATATGACAGAAGAGGAAAATTATAGATATTGGAGAAGTTGTTGGAAAATTGGAACAAAAAATGCATTGTTGGTAGAGTTGTGAACTGATCCAATGATCCTGAAGAATAACTTGGAACTATATCCAAAGGGCTATAAAACTGCATACCCTTTGGTGCAGTAATAACACTATTGTATCCCAAAGATATCATAGAAAAGGAAAAGATCCACACAAACAAAAATATTTATAGCAGCTTTTTGTATAGTGGCAAATGATTAGAAATTCAAGGAATGCCCATCTGTTGGGGAATGGCTGAACAAGTTCTGATATATTGATATAATGGAATACTATTGTTTTATAAAAAATGATGAGCAGATAGATTTCAGAAAAACCTGGGAAGACTTTACATGATCTGATGCTGAATGAAGTGAGCAGAACCAGGAGAAAGAACATTGTAACAACATCATGTAATTATCAACTATGATAGATTTTGCTCTTCTCAGCAATGCAATGATCCAAGACAGTTCCAAGGAAAAATGCTGACCACATGCAGAGAAATAACTATGGAGTCTCAATGCAGATTGAAGCATTCTATTTTCACTTTTAGGGTTTTTTTCTTGTAGTTTTTCCTTTTTGTTCTGAATCTTCTTTCACAATATTACTAATGTGGAAAGCAGTTGGATACATTATTCTAGTTGGTTTAGAATAAATAGAAGTGGCCTGAATTAATACAATGAATGTATTAAAAACAATGGGAAGAAGAGAACTATCCCCAGGTCCTAGAATACTATATCAAATATAATAGGATTAAAACATTGACTTCAATATATGGCAAGTTATAACATGGAGCTACAGAAAAAAGTTATGTGGTAGGTGTTCTATATTGAACATATTGTATAAAACATAAATTTGAGATTCTAGTTCTTTAATAGCTTGAACAATAGCTAAAGGAGTAATAATAATAATAATAGCAATATATTGCTATAAGATTTGCAAATAGCTTTAACGTATTATCTATTTTATTCTCACAACAATCCTATGTACTATTATTATCATCTCTACTTTACAATTGAGGAAATTGAGGCAGGAAGAAATAAAGTGACTTGCTCATGCTAGTAAATTTCTTGGACCATATTTGAACTTAGTTCTTTCTGACTCCACATCCAGGACTTCATCCACTGTATGGGATCGTGATGGTTCAATTAAAAGGTATATGGAATTTAAGATTAACACTATTCTGTTGGTTGACTGGACAATAGGTAATCTTACTCTCCTGAGCCATTATAAAATAGATATTCTGACTCCTAACACCATTATCTGCAATTCAGCTATCATCAACACCAAATGATTTTCTATTCCTTGTGCAACCAAATAGATCTGAATATGTTCTATAATAGTTCTTCTATCTCTAACTATTTTACACACTGAAGCTAAATGGTTATAAAGGTCAGAAAGTTCACTGATTCTCAGTACCATATGAAACATTTGGTATTATTCCAAAAGTAATTATTATGACTTTTTAAGCTTTTTTTTGAAGACTTGACCTCTCATACTAATGAACCAATGATTAATAATCCTATAATTCCAGTAGTGTCTTGTAAATTAGGACCCAGATTCTCTTAATGGGTCCAGAGACTTGAAAGTGGCTTTACTTCCATCCTTTGAATCTATACGAAAAATTCCATGATTATAGGTCAGAAGGAATTCCTGAATTGTTATGCTAATTGTATGGACAATGTTGAAAAGCAAGGTCATTAAATATGATTTATTTGGTGATTCAAGAAAAAAATCTAATCTTCAGAGTACGTTTTGTCCCTTTGACCCGCCATGGAATATTCAACAAGTTTATCTATTAGGAAAGAAGAAAACATGAAAATTATTAAGCAGTTTTGAGGTACTGTGCTAAGTACTTTACAAATATTATCTTGTTTGGGAGTTCTTAGGTGGTTACCTAATGAAAAAATAATATGAAACATTCAAAGGCTCAACTGGAGCTAATTCATTTAGACTCCTGTCATAAAGCCAGTAGCTTACTCTTACTGGTGGCATCTTTCTAAACCTCCCTTTTTTACCCTAGACTGACCTCATCCCAGAGGTGTCCAGTGAACTCTCTTTCATCTCTTCAGTCAATAAAGGCTCTCATTGCTAGTCAGGGTTCTGGGTTGTGACACTTGGGGAGCTGCCTCCTTGGAGCAATGAGGAAACTGAAAGCCAACATAAAAGGTGGTTAAATAAAGGACAATTTTATAAATCCTAGCATAGCATTCATAGCCATCCACCTCTTTCTTCCTGTTTTAAGATTTTGTAATGAGATAGTAATAGGGTCCCAACCCACTCATATGGGCTGTACAAGGAACCACAGCTATATCCATTCCCTTACAAAATGCAGTGATATCATTATAAACAACAATAGGGTCATCAGTGGTGGGAATATGCATGTCAATCATTGCAGACTTATTTGTATAACAGAGCATATCCCTGTCAAATATCATCTTATCTTATCTTGTAGGCAACAGACAGCTGTTCTAAAGCCTGGGTAATTAGAGATCCCACATTCCCAGTTGAGCCTTTTGGAATTCCCTTTAGAAAGGATTAGCCAGAAAGGTTTCATTTAAGATCTTTCTGCCTTAGACATGATAGACCTTACTGCCTGACAAATTCTCTTCTTTGAGAAGTTACTAGCATAGTTACCCTTCCCTTCTTGCTTTTAACTTTAGAGTCAGAAGTTATTTTACTGAGAGAAACATGAATTGAGCTTTGAAGACCCTGGTATTTAGCAGTCATATTGGAAGTTAACAGTATCTGGTTACAGAGTCTTTCAGCAGTTTCTTTCTAACTGCTTTGAAGAAGGCTTGAGGAGAGGGAAGGTAGGGTGGAGGTGCCAACCCTTGCCCAAAATATACAGATTCATATGATTATATGATTATAAGGATATATTCATAATTATAGCATTTAATCAATTAAATAAATATAAATTGCCATTAAAGATCCTATGAGAGGGACACTTCTCTTTTTGTTTTGGTTGGTTTCTCAATGTTATGTATCTAATAGATGGGATTAGTATGGGGATGTTTTTGAATTATTGAAGAATAATTAGGTCTGTATCAAATAAGAGGGTCAAAGTTGTCTTCCAGTTCTGGGTCTATGATCCTATCAAATCAATTTGGGCTGCAGCAAAAGGATTGCTTCCTCATCCCATACCTCACACTTTTGCTTAAGTGGGTCATGGCAGGAACAAGAGCATAAGGTAAAGGAGAATCAGTTTAAGATCAATCAGCGACCCTGTTGCTTTAGGCCATAACACTTCAGGTAGAGGCTGAGAAGAGAAAGCTGATCTACTGGACAGGGAGTTTTTCCCATAGTCTCAAGATCTGGTGGCTTGGAGTAAGACTGCTCAGAATTTAAACATAAGTGAATTTGCAAGAAGAAAAAGGGAAATGCTACAGAGAAAATCTATTCTGCTAATCTACATGGAGGAGCAGAAGCAGACTTGGAGTTAGGTGTCAGATTGGTATATGCCCCCCTCCCATTCTTCTCTGCAACCTCAATCTTAACTGGCAGGTGTGGACATTGGACAGCAGGGATTTAGGTGGGATGATTCAAGACTGCTGGGAGCTAATAGACATACTGAAAAGGACTGAGCTCCTGGGAGTTCCTAGGAGATTTGTTGTTTTCTTCTGTCCACTAAAAGAGTTTAGCTCAAAGCCCCCAAATTACAGCTAAACTGGGGGATGATCACTTCCCAGCTTCTTTCTGCTCAATGAAGGCAGAAGAGGGAGGGGGGCGAGAGACAGGTGATTTGTCCCTCCTGGGCTCCTACCCAAAAGTGGGTGTTTACATTTCTGTTACCTTGACTATTAATCCTTTCAGTTCAGATGCCATTTCATTTATTTGATATAAAAAGAAAAGCTGGTGGCCATCAAAAGCCTGGCTGATGTAATTTAATGACAAGTGGCTCAAAGAAAGATTTGGAAGAGCATTTGCCCTCAAAGCAACTGGAGACATTTTTAGCCTCCAATGGGAGTTGAGGTGAGATGGGAATAAGAGTTGGGGAGGGAAGGGGAAGAAATCCCCTAGATTCCTATTGGACAGGGAAAGAGAGCATACAAATCAGACTCATCACCCAAATTAGTAAGAGGCTAAATATGTATTATTATTATTATTATTATTACAATTCCTGGGACTAGCATCATTATTATACATGAACAATTTTACATGGGTAGCAATGTTATAAATAAGGCCTATCATAAGTATCTTTATCAAATGGGAACCTGTAGCCCAGTTTCACATCTACCTTACATATGGGAGTTCAGTATAACAACGATAAGCTGGAGTTTACTGTCACATTGAAAGATAGCATATGGAAAAACAAACAAACCCTGAAAATGTCACTACCTGAGCAGGTGTTCTGATTACATGGATTCAAAACTTCAGCACTACCACAGCTAAAGTTGAGAGAAATCCTTTGTTCACCCTGCCTTTTTTGAGGCTGAGTCTCCCTATCTTTCCAGAATTAGACATAATAGCCACTCATAGTCCTGATCCCAATACGGGTCTTAAAGGAAGTTTTAATTCGTACCAGTTGATGCTCCTTAGGAATTCTGGGGGCCTTCTGCTTTCCTGGGCATGTATGTTTGTATGTATGTTTGTAACTATATAGATACCTGATGGACTTTAGCCCCACTGCAGCTCAGAACTCCATGCCCAAGGGATCTTCCAGACTCAGTCTACTCAATAGCAGAGTCACTATGCCTAGCCATCTTGTCTTCCTAAAATTTTCCTTCAATTCCCAATGTTCTACCCTACAATTCCCAATTATTAAAAATGCAGCTTTATAAGTTTCCAAAATTATGATTAAGATAATGACAGTATTATAAACAGTTAAAATAGAAAATAGAAAATAGAAATGAAATTTAGTATTTTCAGTTCTATAATGTTAGTCCAGTTAAATACATTTTTGAATTACTACATGAAAAAAATATTCCATGGATATGTCTCTCAATATGGGCATTCTATGCTCATGGTATTAAGAAATTAGTATAATTGTTATCAATAGTAATGTCATTCTTACAAAAATAAATATTACACAGTTTTTATTTATTAATATTTATAATATGTGATCAATTATGGCATGGATAATATTTGTCCCATAATCTATCAAACCCCATATTAATCAATTAGTCAATCAGCAAATATCAATTAAGTCCCTGCCAGTCATATGCCAGGGACTCTGATGAATTTAAACTTCATAGTCCTAGAGGTTGCTTTATGATTCCAGTTATCTTTTCTAAATCTAAGTCAAAATACTATGGGCTGAAAAATAGAAAAGTAGCTCAGAGGTACATATGAAATAAAAAAAAACTTTTAAAAATTGGACCAATAACCCAAAAACATAAACAAACCCAAAGAACATAAGTTATTTAAGGAAAAGAACTTTGAAAAGAACTTCTGGAAAAACTAGAAATAAATTTGACAGAAATTTGAAACTGTCTTGTACCACAATAAAATCAAAATGAATATATAATCTGTATATTAAAGATTAAACCATAAAAAAACTAAATCAAATACATTTCACAATTAGAACAAAAGCAAGAATTTCAAAACGAAATAAAAAGAGAGAGAGAGAGAGAAAGGCAAGGGGACTAGGAATGTACTAGAGCCAGATCAAACTGGTTCATTAAAACTGTTAAATTTTCAGTGTGATCATTCCAATCTAGAAAATTTGGCAAATGCTACAAATCAAGGTTTGGGGGTTGTTGTTGTTGCTTTTTTATTATCTACTCAAGAAAATGATGGAAAATACGTTAATTATATAAATTAAACTTAAAAAGTATACTGTACATAATTTTCCCCCAAGAGAGATATTGGTAAACATTAATTAGTATATTCCTAAATAGCAATAATCACAAAAGATTCAATTACATGAAACTGGAAAGTTTTTGCATTAAGAAAATCAATACAGCTATGATAAGTAGTTGAAAAATATATTTATATAAAATATCTTTGATAGGGATCTGATAGCCAAGATACATAGAGAAGTAACATCAAAAATCATTCCCTAATTTGGATATGATCAAAGGATACAAATTATTGCCAAAAGAAGAATTGAAAACTATTAAGAATCACTCTTGGCTCATTGTTTATCTTTTCATCAGCACAGAGACCAGAGTACACCATGAATGTTTTAGCCCTTTCATCTTCAGAACTTTTGAAATGGAGCCCTGACTGATGACTGCCCTATCTGGCATACTATTTCTTTTTTCTTTTTTTTTTTTTAATAGCTTTTTATTTTTCCAATTACATGCAAAGATTGTTTTTAATATTAACCTTTGCAAAACTTTTTGTTCCAAATTTTTCTCCCTCCTTCCCCTCTCCTCTAGACAGCCAGCAATCCACTATAGGTTAAATATGTGCAATTCTTCTAACCATATTTCCATATTTGGCATGTTCTGGCATACTATTTTAATCAGGCTGTTTGCTTTCATTTTGTTATCCTTCTCGGGTTTTTTTTTTCTTTCTAGATCCAGATCTAGATCTAGATCTTGTGCAGCAAGATAACCATTATAAATATGTATACATATATTGGATTTATCATATATTTTCACATATTTAACATGTATTAGACTATCTGTCATCTAGGGGTGGGGGTGGGGAGGAGGGAAAAATTTTGAACAGAAAGTTTTGCAGGGGTCAATGTTGAAAAATTGCCCATACATATTTTTTGCAAATAAAAAGCTTTAATTTAAAAAAATGAAAGAAAGAAATGTTAAGGCACTCCAATATTTTTAAAAAAAAAAAAAGAAGTATTTCAATCAGGGTCAGTCCCACTCATGTCCCTCTCCCAGCTTTTCTGATTTCCTTCAAATCTCATTTAAAATCCCAGCTTTTGCAAGAAGCCATTCTAGATCCCCCTTAAAGTGAATGCCTTTCTTCTGAGAGTACCTGTGATTTATCCTATAGGTATATACAAATGCTTGTTGACTAAGTGGTTGACTTATTTTGGGGAGAGTAGGCATGGACTCATCACCTAGATTCTTGGATTCTCAAATGGCTGGCTCTCTTGACCTTTTGAAACTCAAAAGTTTTACTGGGACACTGATACATTGTTTGTGGAACTGTGAATGGATCCAACCATTCTGGAGAGCAATTTGGAACTATGCTCAAAGAGTTATCAAACTGTGCATACCCTTTGACCCAGCAGCATTTCTATTGGGCCTAGATCCCAAAGAGATCTTAGAGGAGGGAAAGGGTCCCACATGTGCAGGAATATTTGTAGCAGCCCTTTTTGGAGTGGCTAGAAACTGGAAACTGAATGGATGCCCATCAATTGGAGAATGGCTGAATAAATTATGGTATATGAATGTTATGGAATATTATTGTTCTGTAAGAAATGACCAGCAAGATGATTTCAGAGAGGCCTGGAGAGACTTACATGAACTGATGCTGAATGAAATGAGCAGAACCAGGAGATCATTATACACAGCAACAACAATACTATATGATGATCAATTCTGATGGACATGGCTCTCTTCAACAATGAAATGTTTCAAACCAGTTCCAATTGTTTAGTGAAGAAAGCCATATACCCCCAGAGAAAGGGATATGAAATGTGGACCACAACATAACATTTTCATGCTCTCTATTGATTTTTGCTTGCATTGTGTTTCCTTTCTCTGATTTATTTTTCTTGTAGATCCGACTTTTCTTGCACAGCAGGATAACTGTAAAATATGCATACACATATTCGATTTGTCAAGTATTTTAACATAATTGACATGTATTAGACTTCCTGCCATCTAGGGGAGGGGTGGGGACTGGAGGGGGAAATTTGTAACAGAAAGATTTGCAAGGGTCAATGTTGAAAAATTACCCATACATATGTTTTGCAAATAAAAAGCTTTAATTAAAAAAAAGTAATAACTTAAAAAAAAGAAACTCAAAAGCATTAGCACCCAACATCCTGGGAGTTGATACATTCTGGACAAGTTCATAAGTATTGGTTAGTCCTTCATTACACATATAAGTTGCTTTTTAAAAAAACATAATAAGTCCTACACATTGTTTTCAAAACTATTCTGCTTATATAGATTTCCTTCCTTCATTTTTGTGCACTGGAAAAAATGTTAAAATGGACTTTTTGTGTGTGTGGCAGGGAAAAACCTCACATTAATCCTTTCCCTATAAAACCCAAGAGAAAGAAAGGAAAAAAATGTAAACAATTAGCATAGTCAAAAAAAATATATACAAACAAATCCATATAATGGCTATGTCCAAAACTGTTTCTGTACCTTAATCTATCACCTGTGTTAAAAGATGATGTATTTCATCATGAGTCTTTATGAGGTATATTTGGTCATTTGGTTATTACACTGATCAGAATTCTTTTTTATTTTATTTTATTTATTTGCAAAACATATGTATGGGTAATTCTTCAACATTAACCCTTACAAAGCTTTCTGTTACAAATTTTCCCCCCTACTCCCCACCCCTCCCCTAGATGGAGGATATCCACTACATGTTAATTATGATAAAATACTTGACAAATCGAATATATGTATACATATTTCCACACTTATCATTGTTGTACAAGAAAAATCGTATCTACAAGAAAGAAATATCAGATAAAAGAAACACAATGTAAGCAAGCATCAATTGAGACGATGAAAATGTTATGTTGTGGTCCACATTTCACATCCCTCTCTCTGGGTGTATATGGTTTTCTTCACTAAACAATTGGAACTGGTTTGAAACATTTCATTGTTGAAGAGAGCCATGTCCATCAGAATTGATCGTCATATAGTACTGTTGTTGCCATGTATAATGATCTCCTGGTTCTGCTCATTTCACTCAGCATCAGTTCATGTAAGTCTCTCCAGGCCTCTCTGAAATCATCCTCCTGGTCGTTTCTTACAGAACAATAATATTCCATAACATTCATATATTATAATTTATTCAGCCATTCTCCAATTGATGGGCATCCATTCAGTTTCCAGTTTCTAGCCACTCCAAAAAGGGCTGCTACAAACATTCTTGCACATGTGGGGCCCTTTCCTTCCTTTATGATTTCTTTGGGATGTAAGCCTAATAGAAATGCTGCCGGGTCAAAGGGTATGCACAGTTTGATAACTTTTTGAGCATAGCTCCAAACTGCTCTCCAGAATGGCTGGATCCATTCACAGTTCCACCAACAATGCATCAGTGTCCCAGCCCTCCCACATCCCCTCCAACATTCATCATTAACTTTTCCTGTCATTTTAGCCAATCTGACAGGTGTGTAGTGGTACCTCAGGGTTGTCTTAATTTGCATTTCTCTGATCAATAGTGATTTGGAGCACCTTTTCATATGACTACAAATAGTTTTAATTTCATCCTCTGAAAATTGTCTGTTCATATCCTTTGACCATTTAACTGATCAGAATTCTTAAAATCTTTCAAAGTTGTTTTCTTTACATTGTTACTATACTTGTATAAATTGTTATCCTCATTCTACTCATTTAACTTTGTGTTATTTTATATTATTCAGGATTCTTTGAAATCATCTCTTTTGACAGTTCTTACAGTTCAATTATATTCTATTATGTTCAAATGCCACAATTTATTAAGTCATCTCCTAATTGTCTAAGGGGTGATCTAAGGTTCAGCTTCTTAAGCTGAGGTTCACAACCCCATACAAGGATCTCATAATTGAATATGGGTGTCATTAAATTACAATTTATTATTAGCAAATTTTTTATTTGTATATGTATTTTATGTAACTATGTACCCAGAGTCATGTAAAATATCTCAGGCTAAAACTGGTTGCGAGTGGAAAAAGTTTAAGAAGCCCTGAACCAAGGCACCTTTTTTACATTTTAGGTCTCTGATTTTCTTTTTTTTTTCTTCCTTTTTATTACGTCCCCTTTTTAGGATCAGGATGGTAATTTTGCTTGGAAATATTCCCTTCCTAGTATTGTCCTCCTTCTTTACTCTTTTCCCTATCTTCTCTTAATTTTTGTTTGATGTATTTACACCAAAATGTATGTTTGTGTGTGTGTATGCTGTATGTTCAATCTTGCTTTGTTTCACATAAGAATGAATGAATATCAGATGGATATTCACTTCCTCTGCCCCTAGTTCCATGTCTGTATACTTTTCTCACAAGCCTCAATTATAAGAAATAGAAAGTTCCATTTTCTATTCCTTCTTTTATCTTTCTCTTCTCCCTATTCAAAAGACAGGGAAAATACACTAATCAAGATATCCTTTTTTCTTATTAAACTTTTTCAATGACATTTGAATACATTAAAATTCTGAAGGGATACTTCTTTCTTTTTCCTCTATTAGAATGTTAGAACTATATCACAATATAGCTCCTTCCAATGCTCAAATAAATTTACTTTTCTAAGCTTCTTTTAAATCTTGTATAGGCATTTCAGATGTCTTATTCCACTCTGATAATTTCATCAGTCCTCACTTCCATAATTGAACAATTTCTCCTCCTATAGAATTGTATTCAGTTTTACAGAAGAAATTATTCTTGGTTTTAAACCATTATCTTTTGCCTGTTGAAATATTGTATTCCAAGATCTCTTTTGGTTTTTAGTAGAAACTATCAGGTTTTGTATAATCTTAACTACTTTCTTTGGTTCTTTGGCACTTATATTCCTTCTTTATGGATTTTTGAAGTATTTTTCCTTTGATATCAACATTTGGATTTTGGTTATGACATTCCTGGAACTTTTTTTTTGAGGTTACACTGAGGATGTGATCAGTTGATTCTTTATTTTGCCCCCAGATTTCTAATAGAACTGAGCACTTTTCACTTATAATTTCTTGAAACATAGTGTCCAAGTTAGTTTTTTTAATCATGCTTTTCAGAGTCAAATAACTCTTATTTCTCTCTCCTTGACCTCTTCCCCAGACTAGTAGTTTTCAATCTTACATTTTCTTCTATTCTTTTAGTTTTATGGTAATGTTTCTTGCTATCTCACAGAGTCATTTCTTTCTCGTTAATACACTCTTGTCTCCAAGGATTCTATTTCTTGAATACAGTTTGCTACTTTCTCTTCTAAGCGGCTTATTTTCCTTTTTTTTTTTTGATGATCATATTTATTTTACTTTTATATTGAACAAAAGATGAACAGTTACTATAGAGAGAAACTTGGCATAAAGGAGAGAATACTAGACATTACAACCCATCTTTTCTATTAATTTCTTGTGTGACTTGGGAAAGTAACTTTAATTATTTGTCTGATTTGTCAACTATGAAATAAATAATGTGGACTATACAACATATAGAGCTTAGAGAGAAGATGTGCCTGTATTAAAAATGTGGATTGAGAAAAACTGATAAAGCATCAAATGGAGAAAAATTAAATCTAAGAACTAAAATGTCTCATAGCACTTTTAATACTCATCATTTTACCTCTGAGAACTCCACCAAAAAAAACTCACAAGTGTAACTCATTTGCATTTTTCCATATTTGAATATTCTGATCTTCATTCAAAACTTAATGACAGAAATTTTTGAAAGACTTAAGATAGGTTATATGAATTTCTTCTAAAATTTATAGTATTTTACTGATCTCAGAAAAAGTCAAAGATTCAAGTAAGGAAAAAATTACATTATATGTCAGCCGTATTAATATTGTGTTAGATGTATGTTTACATGCATGTAAATGTATAGAGGTTTTTCTATATGTGTACATGTGTGTATACATGTGTGTGTGTGCATTCATACACACATACACTTTTTTTGGTCTATTTTCTCCTGGCCTTATATTGCATGTGATTTTTATTCCGTCATGATCTGAAAAAAATACATTTACTATTTCTGCCTTCCTGCATTTGATTTTGAGGTTTTTGTGTCCTAACACATGGTCAATTTTTGTATAAGTTCCATGGACTGCTGAGAAAAAAGTAAACTCCTTTCTATCTTTATTTAATTTCCTCCAAAGATCTATCATATCTAACTTTTCTAACATTTTGTTTACCTCCTTAACTTCTTTCTTATTTATTTTGTGGTTTGATTTATCTAGTTCTGAGAGAGGGAGGTTGAGATCCCCCACTATTATAGTTTTGCTCTCTATTTCTTCTTGCATCTCTCTGAACTTTTCCTCTAGGAATTTCCATGCTATACCACTCGGTGCATATATGTTTAGTATTGATATTGCTTCATTGTCTATGGCACCCTTTAGTAAGATATAGTTTCCTTCCTTGTCTCTTTTAATTAGATCTATCTTTGCTTTTACTTGGTCTGAGATCAGGATTGCTACCCCTGCTTTTTTTTTTGTTCACCTGAAGCATAATAGATTCTGCTCCAGCCTTTTACCTTCACCCTGTAGGTGTCTCTGTGCTTTAGATGTGTTTCTTGTATACAACATATTGTTGGATTCTGGTTTTTAATCCAGTCTGTTATCTGCTTCCACTTTATGGGAGAGTTCGTTCCATTCACATTCACAGTTAAAATAACTAATTCTGTATTTCCTGCCATCTTATTTACCCTAGCCTATGCTTTTCTCTTTCCTATCCCCTTTCCCTCCTCCCTTGTATTTTGCTTTTGATAACCACTTCCCTCAAACAATCCTTCCCCTTTAGAGCTCCACTCCCTTTTTTACACCTTTCCCTTAATTCTTCTGTTTTCCCTTCTATTAGTCTATTCCCTTTCTTTTCCCCCTTTCCCTCCTGTTTCTTTATAAGACAGGACAAGTTTCTTTTTTATGCCCAATACATCTATTATTCCCTCAGAGCCAAATCTGATGAGATGGAGATTAACACAATTTTCATTCCCCTCCCTTTTTTTCCCTCAATCATTATAGGTTTTCTTTGCCTCTACATGTGATGTAATTTCCCTTATTTTACCTCCTTTTCCTCTTCTTCCAGTGTTATCCCTTTTCTACCTTTAATTTCTTTTTCAGATTATCATATCATAATAATCATAAAATCACAACAATCATATCATAATAATCATAATATCATAATAATCATAATATAATCATAAAATCATAAAATCAACCCTCATTCTATAAGTATCCATAACATAAATATAGTACTCAAGAGTTTTTTTTTCTTGTTACCTTTTTATGTTTCTCTTGTGTTCTGTGTTTGTAGATCAAATTTTTTGTTCAGTTCTGATCTTTTCATTAGAAATAGGTGAAATTCTCCTATATCATTGAATGACCATCTTCTTCCTTGGAAGATAATGTTCCAGTATAAGCTGCTTATTTTCTTTCTGATTTTTCCTCTAATGCCTTTAAGTTTTTAAAATCTCTTGCTTTATTTCTTCTATGTTTTCATGTAGTTCCTCTTTGTGAAACCCTTCCTCCTTTTTTTCTTTAAGTCTCTGCTTATAATTGATATATACTTGAACCTTCTTTGGGGAGGAGGGAATCTCTAAATTTGCAGTAATTTTTTGTACTGGTCAGAATTTTCTTTAATTTACTCATGTCTACCCTGAGGTACCACTATACACCTGTCAGATTGGCTAAAATGACAAGAAAAGATAATGATGAATGTTGGAGGGGATGTGGGAAGGCTGGGACACTGATGAATTGTTGGTGGAGCTGTGAACGGATCCAGCCATTCTGGAGAGCAGTTTGGAGCTATGCTCAAAAAGTTATCAAACTGTGCATACCCTTTGACCCAGCAGCATTTCTATTGGGCTTATATCCCAAAGAAATCATAAAGGAAGGAAAGGGCCCCACATGTGCAAAAATGTTTGTAGCAGCCCTTTTTGTAGTGGCTAGAAACTGGAAAATGAATGGAAGCCCATCAATTGGAGAATGGCTGAATAAATTATGGTATATGAATATTTTGGAATATTATTATTCTGTAAGAAATGACCAGGAGGATGATTTCAGAGAGGCCTGGAGAGACATACATGAACTGATGCTGAGTGAAATGAGCAGAACCAGGAGATCATTATACACGGCAACAGCAATACTATATGATGATCAATTCTGATGGACATGCCTCTCTTCAACAATGAAATGTTTCAAACCACTTCCAATTGTTCACTGAAGAAAGTCATATACATCCAGAGAGAGGGATGTGAAACGTGGACCACAACATTTTTCATGCTCTCTATTGATGTTTGCTTGCATTGTGTTTCCTTTATCTGATTTTTCTTTCTTGTAGATACGATTTCTCTTGCACAACAATAAGTGTGGAAATATATATACATATATTCGATTTGTCAAGTATTTTATCATAATTAACATGTAATGGATATCCTGCTATCTAGGGGAGGGGTGGGGAGTAGGGAGGAAAATTTGTAACAGAAAGCTTTGTAAGGGTTAATGTTGAAGAATTACCCATACATATGTTTTGCAAATAAAAAATAAAATTAAAAAAAAATTTTACTCATGTCTTCAGCTTAGTTCCTGAATTGAGACTTTGTGCCAGGGACAGACTCTACTTCTGCTATTGGGTGAGGTGTTTAGCCTGTTTAGTCTTATTCTAGGTCCCTGGGTTCTTGCACTTTCCTCCACCCTCTGGAATTAACCACCTTTAGATATTTGAGGGTTCAGAGCCCTGGATCCTCAGGACTTTTCTGCTGTTTCAGGATAGAGTGTTGGGGACCTTACAGTCTCTAGGTCTGAGCTATCCTGATTTGAGCACTCAAGTACAGCATTGATTGATGGTTGCTATCTACTACAATTTCTCGAGCCTCCAAGTTCACTACTGTGGAATTTTCTCAGAGAATTGTCTGTTCTTGTTGTTTCTGGATATAACTTTAAGTGTCTTGAGCTCCTCTCATCATATGGTCATGATAATTTATACTGGTGTTGGCTTTGTTTCCTGAACCCCTTTCCTATCAATGTCCAGCTTCTGACTTTTTGTGTAGTTTTGGAGTAAAAGAAGTCACTTACTATACTTATTGGATTCATTGATCATGATTCAGTCTGCTTCAATTTCAGGTCTTGTGGGAATAGGTATATGGTAGGTGAACTGCTTTCCCTTCAGAGAGCATTGTTGACCAAAAATCCTTAACTTCTTCCACACTAGTTTCCAATTTTCCCAGTAATTTTTGCCGAATAGTGAGTACTTATCCCAAAAGCTGGGGTCCTTTGGTTTATCAAACACTAAATTGCTAACGTTATTACCTAACTTGTCCTGATATCCTATCCTATGCCACTGATTGACTGCTCTATTTCTCAGCCAGTACCAAATGGTTTTGATGACTGCTGCTTTATAATATAGTTTTAGATCTGGTACAGCAAGGCCACCTTCATCTGCCCTTTTTTTTCATTTTTTTCATTAATTCCCTTGAAATTCTTGACCTTTTGACCTTATCCATTTTCCAAATGAACTTTGCTACTATTTTTTCTAGATCTGTAAAGTAATTTCTTGGGAGTTTGATTGGTATGGCACTAACTAAGTAGATTAGTTTGGGTAGTATTGTCATTTTTATTATATTTGCTCGGCCTACCCATGAGCACTTAATGTTTTTCCAATTGACTAGGTCTGATTTTATTTGTGTGGAAAGTGTTTTGTAGTTTAGTTCGTATAGTTTCTGACATTTTCTTGGCAGATAGATTCCCAAATATTTTATGTTATCATCCGTTATTCTGAATGGAATTTCTTTTTTTATCTCTTGCTGCGCAAAGGGGATCTTTATTTACATCCTACCTTTGTTACTTATTACCTGTGTGAAATTATTTAATCCCTATGGGTTTCAGTTTCCACATTTATACAAGGAGAATGTTAGACTAGCTGGCCTATAAAGTCCCTTCCTAGATCCTATGTATAAAGCAGGAAAGAGGGGAAAGCTAAGGGCAGCAGCTTGAGGAGGAAACCCAGTGGGGAGGAAGGGACTTTATTTGTTTATTTTGCTTCTGCACTTCATTTGAAGTGAAGGCCAATGAAAGAATCTATTTTCATAACCTTGAAGAGAGCAATGAGTTCTCATTATACCCTTAGACTTATTTCCTTTAAAAAGGTTCATGAAAAATAGGGACAAGCCAGAAAGCCTCCCTGCTGTGGGGAAACAGCTACTTTTTTAATTGAGGTCATCTTCTGGGGCAGTTGTCTGCCAAATCTGATACTGTGGCCTCCCCCATGGAAGGATGGGGAAGATGCGGGGATTTCCTAGTGTGAACTTTGGGGAGGTTGTAGCTGACTCTTCTTCCTTAGGCTTTAGAGAATTTCTTGGTTTGATTAAACACTCCCCCAAGTGTCTAGAAGTTCTATGCAATAATTTGCTAAGCAATACAGATTAGTTTTTATGGCTAAGCAAATAAATCAAAATCATCCTGTTTAAAAAATTTCCTTTTTCCCCAAATATTTCTTCAAAGAATGAAACTTTGTCTTCTCCCAAGGCACCTGAGACTATTTTCTAAGGGTTAAATATTAACTTCCACTTCAAGTAGAAAAGAAGGGGAAAATATGTTAAAAGGACAACACCCACAAAGTAAGATTCTTCTGCACTGGATAAATGCAGCTGCTTCAGAGGCCTCCACACTGTATCCTGCAAAACTGACTCCAGTTTTCTTAGGGGTGGATTCCCTTTATTCTTACATAAATTCAAGAGTGAGTGGATTCCTTGATGACATTTTCAACTCTTAAAACATAAATTTGATAATAACCTCCTTGCAAATTAAGACAACTCTGAGATACCACTACACACTTGTCAGATTGGCTAAAATGACAGGAAATGATAATGATAACTGTTGGAGGGGATGTGGGAAAACTGGGACACTGATACATTGTTGGTGGAACTGTGAACGGATCCAACAATTCTGGAGAGCAATTTGGAGCTATGCTCAAAAAGTTATCAAACTGTGCATACCCTTTGACCCAGCAGTGTTTCTACTGGGCCTATATCCCAAAGAGATTTTAAAGGAGGGAAAGGGACCCACATGTGCAAAAATGTTTGTGGCAGCCCTTTTTGTAGTGGCTAGAAACTGGAAACTGAAGGGATGCCCATCAATTGGAGAGTGGCTGAATAAATTATGGTATATGAATGTTATGGAATATTATTGTTCTGTAAGAAATGACCAACAGGAGGATTTCAGAGAGGATTGAAGAGACTTGAATGAACTGATGCTGAGTGAAATCAGCAGAACCAGGAGAACATTATACACAGCAACAAGACTATACGATGATCAATTTTGATGGACATGTTTCTCTTCAACAATGATGTGATTCAAACCAGTTGTTCAGCGATGAAGATAGTCATATACATCCAGAGAGAGGCCTGTGGGAACTGAATGTGAACCACAACACAGCATTTTCACGCTTTCTGTGAATATTTCCATGCATTTTGTTTTCCTTCTTAGGTTGTTTTTTCTTCTTCTCTTTCTAGATCTGATGTTTCTTGTGCAGTAAGATAACTGTATAGATATGTATACATGTATTGTATTTGTCATGTAGTTTATCCTATTTAGCATGTATTGGATTACCTGTCATCTGGGGGTGGAGGGTGGGGGGAAGGAGGGGAAAAGCTTGGGAAAAAAAAAGTTTTTGCAAAGGTCAATGTAGAAAAATCACTCATATGTTTTGTAAATAAAAAGCTTTATATAAAAAAAAAGATAATAACCTCCTAGATTATCTGAGATTAACTCTAATTTATCTTGTTTGTATGTTGTCTCCCAAATTAGCTTGTGAATAACTCTTAGAGAGTAGGTACTATTTTTGCCTCTCTTTGTTTCCTCAAGACTTAGTGCAAAGCCTGGCAAATAAAATGCTTGTTGACTTAAAATGATTCTCCTTGTAAATATTTATTATTGACCTCAGGCTTACATCAAATTATTTCACTACTTCATAATATTGTTTATTATCAGCAGCCATTTTTATATATTTAAGTCCAATTCACTCTAAAAATCACAAATCGCTCCAGCCTCTTTTTCCAAGCTCATCATATGTCACTCCCCTTTGTGAACTTTTTGTGTGCAAACTAGATTGGCTTCCTTATTATTACACACAAGATTTCATCTCTCATCTCAATGCCTTTGCATACTCTGTACTCTGTGCCTAAAATCCACTCTCTTATTACTTCCAACTTTAACAGATTTCCTTCACAGCTCAGCTCAGATGCTGCCTTCTATATGAGATTTTTCCCCCTGATCTCTTTTCACCCATAAATCAATAAACATTAAGTACCTATTATGAGCCAGGCACTGGGGATACAAAAATGTCAAAAAAAAAAAAAAACATACCTTCAAGGCAATATATGAGTGATAACAAGCGTCAAATAATGTACAAACAAATTATATACTGAATATTTGTGAAATAATTAAGAGAAAGAAGGCAGCTAATGTCTCCCACTAAATTAAAGGTAAGAAAAATGATTTCAGGAAAAGTTTATCCTCTTTTGCTTTCAAACATGTTTGGGAATTTCCAGCTACTCTCTTCCTAATTTTCAACACCAAATGGGAAAAACTAAAAGGAGTTGTCCACATAGATAATATAGAGAAAATTTGTGCCAGCAAGGCTCAGGGCCAGCAAAATCCAAAGCAAGTAGCTATGGACACACATAGAATTGGATCTGACCAATCTGAATTTGTTTTTTTTTTTTTAATAGATTGTATGAGCCTAAATGAAGAACCAATGTTACCAACAACTGACTCTGGGGGAAAAAAAAAACTTCTAGAGATTTAAAAAGGTCTCTTACATTTTTGTTTGGTGCTGAAGTTTTCCTAAGTAATTCAGAGTCTGACTGATTTCTTTGGGCATTGAAATCTGAGTAACTGGCATTAAGAGCTATATAAGAAAAACATTTTCCCACTGCATTTCAGCTAAAATTTTTTCAGAAACTGATTTATTAGTCTATTCAAACAATTCGTTAGGAGAGAATCTGGCCAAGAGAGTTCTCTCCAATAGAGCTGGTCACAACTCTCTTATGATCCCATTACTCTACCCCCAAACCCAATACCAAAAAATGCCCAATTTACCTTTTATTATAATTGTGAAATGAAGATGAAGAAAGTACACAACAATAAGAAAATCCCACAGAAGAGGTACCAAGATCTGACCTATAGCCTGGTGCCCTTCCACCTTTGCAATACCAGGCTAGTGTATTATAGTTAACCTTTCCCACACCCTCCACCCTACTTGATGGGCAGAAGTGTCAGAGACTGATATTGTATGTTCTAACTCATCTGCTCCCCCTATAGCTAGCAAACACCAAACTTCTATTATTCTTCCTTTCCTTGTGTTATTTAATTGTCAACTGCCTAGGTGTAAATTACGCTCAAACTTAGATTCTCATCCTCTCGTCCCCGTCCTTCTCAGTCTTACCCTTTTCATGTCCCCTTTCAATTCTGACTATCCTGGTAACATCTGGAATTCCTATTCCATAATGAACAAATCTTCATTCTGGACCTCTTATTCTTATATTCTTTCTATCGATTTGCTCTCATAGAAACCTGGTTTCCCCCAGATGTCACCAAATCCCAAGCATCTTATATAGTCATCCTTCTCTCATTACCTTGTCACACAGGTCCTAAAGGGGATTGTGGGGGAGTCAGAATACTTATTCCTCCACCTCTATTTTCAGATCACTTACAACCTCTCCTCCTTTGAAGTTCATTTTATCAATAATTTTCACCTAACCCACATCATGGTGGCTGTTACCTATCAGCCTCCAAGTCATTCTTTAGTTCAGTATATCTCTTACTGTTACTTTCTTCCCCATCAACCATTCTTTGGAGACTCCAAACTATAAGCAAAAGTACAAGTTGGGCTAATAGTCCCTGAAAAGGTGCTAAACCTATTTATTTGTTTTTTTAAGTCAGTTATTATAAAAAAAATATATAGCTAATTATTGCATTGCTAACCTATGTGTGTCATTGAGCAAATATAGCAGAGGAAGCCAATAGAAGAGTGCCTGGGCAAGAAGAGAAGTAAAAATTACAATTGCAATATACTTCTAGAACAGATTCCAGGTCTAGGCAATGAATGAGTTAGTAGTTTATCTAGGGAGAAGCTGTAACTGCCTTGCTAATGCTCCACTTTCCTTCCCATTATTATCTTGCCTCTAGGTTTGAAAGGAAAATCATCTTCTAGAGCCTAGGGGCTGAGGGAGGGTGGAAAAAGGATTTATGCAAGGATTTAATAGAAGGAACTGATAAAACTTCTTGTGGCACATTATAGCTGCCCCATGCTACTGCGGATATACAAAGGAACACTAGTAAAGAAAGCTTCAATACAATAATCTGAGACAATTCCAAAAGACTCATGATGGAAAATACTATCTACATCTAGAGAAAGAACTATAGTCTTAATGCAGATAGATGTAAGCATATTTTCATTTTTTTTCTCATGCTTTTTTTTCCTTTTGTTCTGATTCTTCTTTCATAACATGACTAATGTGGAAATGTTTAACATGATTGTACATGTATCATCTATATGAGATTGCTTGCTGTCTTGGGGGGGAAGAGAAGGGAGGTAGGGAGGGAGAAAAATAAAGGAATTCAAAATCATGTAAAAGTAAATATTGAAAACTGTCTTTATATGTAATTAGAAAAGATAAAGTATTATCAAGTAGAAAAGGAGAATAAAAAAAAAGTTTCAGTAGAGAACACAATAGTAACTGTAGTAATAAGAAAAGACTTCTTGAATTGCACATTTTTAACCTATATATTATACTGCTTGCTGTCCAGGGGAAGGAAGGTTGGGGAGGGAGAGAGAAAAATTTGGAACACAAAGTTTTGCAGGGGTGAATCTTGCATGTATTTTGAAAAATAAAAAGCTATGCCATCTAGGGGAGGGGGTGGGGGAAAGGAGGGGAAAATCTGAAACACAAGGCTATGGAAGGATCAATGTTGAAAAATTATTCATGCTTATGTTTTGAAAATAAAAAGCTTTAAAAATAAAAATAAAATAAAAAGCTATTAATATATATATATTAGCTATTAATATTTTAAAAGAAAAAAAAGACTTCTTGTGTAAAGTGGAACATTATCTGAGTTTTGAAGGAAATCAAGGATTCTAAAGAGGCTAAAATAATGAGGGTCTATGGAGGACATAACTAGTCTGTGTCCCATATATGTCACTCCATCTTCTAACTTCTCTCTAATGGTTTCTCATGCCTGGAATGTATTTTCTGCTTGCTCATTCTGCCTCAGAATCCCTCTCTTCTTTTAAGACATCATAAAAGTGCCACTTAATTTTGATGTTGTTATTCAGTCATTTTTCAGTGATATCTAATTCTATCTGACCCCTTTTGGGTTTTCTTGGCAAAGATACAGGAGTGGTGTGCCATTTCCTTCTCTAGCTCATTTTATAGCCAAGGAAACTGAGGCAAACGAGGTTAAGTGACTTGCCAGGGTCACACAGCTGGGAAATGTCTGAAGTCAGATTTTATTTTAGGAAGATGAATCTTCCTGATTCCAGAAATGTCACTTTATCCACTTCATAATCTAACTGCCGTGTATCACTTAATACAGGAAGATTTCTCTGATGCTTCAGCTGTGTGCCTCCCTCCCTAACTACCTTGCATTTATTCTGTGAATACTTTTCAGTGATGTGATGGTAAATGCTTAACAATTGTCTCTCCAAGAAAAAAAAAATGTATGCTGGACACACTTTTGAGTTTAATCTGCATTATTAAAATTTTGTCCATCACTTTCTTCAGGTTAGACAATATATAAAATAGTAAATCAAACCCTGATTGTAGCATTGACCAGTTTTTGAGATGTACATGCTCACACTGAATATTTAACAATTATCTCCCTGCTTATATATTTAGATACACAATACATATATACATAAATGAATAACATATATATACTTGTCTTCCTGCTATAGAATATAAGCTCATTGAGAGTAGGGGTCATTTCATTCTTTGTATTTGTAGCTCCCATACCTAATAAAGGCTTCTTGATTAATTAAATATACTCTCGATATGGAAGATAGCTAATATAAAGGTACAGAGATAGGTGACAGTGTGTCATGGATATAGACACCCAAGTTGGCCACTATGGCTGGATGTAGAGTGTTCAAAGGGAGTGATGAATAAGATTAGAAAGGTAAGATGAAACCAGGTGTTAAGGATCTTTAAATGCCAAGGTAATAAAGTATATTTTTCATTCTAGAGGAATTAGGGAGGCACTGGAGTTCACTGAGTCAGAAGTTGACATGATCAGACCTATGCTTTAGGAAAGTGGTGAGTGTCAACTGAATGGAGATGGATTGGTTAGTAGGGAGACCAAATAGGAGATTATTGCCACAGCTCAGGTGATGAGGACCTGAACTAGGGGAGTGACTGGGTGAGTGGAGAGAAGGGACATGTAAATAAGATGCAATAAAGGGAGAAACAAGAGTATTTGGCAGTTGGAGTATGTAAGTTAAGTGAGAGTGAGTTTGAAAGGTGGCTAACTGGAAGGATGGCACTGCCTTCCACAATAATAGGAAAGTCTAGGAATGTTTCCAAGGTGGGGGGGAGGGAGATGTTTTGAATGGGTTCATTTTGAGATGCCTATAGGACATCCTATTCTGAATATCCAAAAGTGATGGAGAACCTGAACTCAGGAGAGAGACTAGGAAAGAATATACAGCTCTAGAAATCATTTGCTTAGAGTTGGCAATTGAACCCATGGTGAACTGCTGCTAGGTGTTTTTTTAATTGCATAGCATATATTTCTTAGAAATATAATGATTTAAAAACACAAGTGGTGACCACTATAAATCATGTATGCAACATTTTTCCCAATAAATACTCCCCATTCATTCCCAATAATAGTAATATCAATAGCAATCCTACCTTATTAAAGCAATGCATTGAATTATTTTTTTCTAGGTGCAATATGATGCAATATATTTTTACCATTCCCCTTTGGAAGTATTGTTTAAAACAATATCAATGAAAACAATTAATTGTATTAAAATAAATGTGATGTATTAGCATAACTATCCTTTATTTTTAATTAACTTGTCCCTCCCACAACCCTTATTGGGCATTTTTTTAAATTCCTAAAATAAAACCTTTAATACATAATTTCACAGTCCAGCAAAATAAATTCCCACATTAACCATGCCCCCAAATGCATATCTTTATCTGCATTTTAAATTTGTCACCATTCCTCTTCATTGTTTTGTATTTATGATTTATTATCTTGTTGTTTGAAGTTTTTCTTTTAAAGTTTTTTTTCTTTAAAATGTTGTTTTCATTATATAAATTTTTCTTTTGGTTCTGTTCACTTTGTTCTGCAGTACTTAGTCTGTTGTTGTTTGTCCTTCCTTCTTGAAGAGGACCATGATATCAGGGAGGGGATGCCATGACCTGCAGGTGAATTGGATTTAAGTGAAGGAGGGCTGTGCAAAGTCACCTGTCTGGCTTTCTCCTCTAGAGCCATCTGAGTCCAGTGACCAGATGTAGATCAGGATGACTGGAGACGGTCCTGGATGTAGTGGGAGACCATGGCTTTTTTTTTTCTTAAGAATCATGCCTTAAATCAAAACCAATCTGATTCTCATTGGCCACTAACAGTTCATTGATCAAACTCCATTTGGTCCTTGTTTGGATCCTGATTGACTCAGATTGAATGTAAATAGCAATAGACCTGGAGGGTCTTCCCCTCCCAGATTTCTTTCTTTCTTTTGATTTTTTTTGGGGGGGACTAGGTGAAAAAAAGAGATTCTTTACCTTAATTGGTACCTAGCCTTAATCACTGAAAGGGGGTGACCTCAGTCAAACTGAGACCTATTGAAGATTTTAGTAGTACTTAGCACACAGTAGGCACTCAATAAGTGCTTAGTGAATTAAATTGCGCCAGCTGATAGAGTTTTTCCCAATTTGCTCAGAAATTATTCATTTCATCATCTCTTATAGCATGATAATTTCCATTACATTCATATACCACAATTCGCTCAACCATTTCCACTTCTCTAAGAGATTTTCTAAGACATTCTATTTCTTTGTTTTTTCATTTTTAATTTCCCCCCCTTTCTTTCAGGGTGAGCTTCAGGATCTTGCTTAGGACTATTTTCTTTCTGATATTATCTTCCTTAAGCATTCATTCCATATCCCATCTTGTTTCCCTGTTTTATGTATTTCTAAACCAAATGTATGGGGGGAAAAGGGATTGCATGGGAAGGATGTGATTGAAGTTCATATGATGGTCACATCTGACACCCTTCCCTCCATGTTTGTATGTGCTTTTTCTCATGCTTCCCAATTATGAAAAGTAGCAAGTTCCATCCTCTTCTTCTGCTTTCATACACAAGTATATTCTTCCTCTTATCTTCCCTTCTCACTCTCCTAATTAAATTCTCATGCAGAACTTATCTACCCCAAGACCTTTGATTTTCTTATTAAATTTCTTCAATATCATTTACAAATATCAAGATTTCAAAATGATACTTGTTTCTTTTTCCTTTATTAGAAAATTATTTTATTAAAATGATCATATAGCTCCTCTAACTTTTCAAATAAATCTTTTCATATTTCTCTGGACATGTGTTCATATTTGAAAATTTAAGCTTAACTCTGGTCTTTTCATCAGAGATACTTGAAAGTCGTCTGTTCAGAAAAAAAAAGAAAGAAAGTCCTCTGTTCCATTAAAGACCTATTTTTCCCTATAGCATTAAATTCAGGTTTGCAGGGTAAGATTGATTTATTGATTTTAGGCTGCTTTTGCCATTTGGAATACCACATTCCAAAATTCTTTTCATTTTTAGTAGATGCTGTCAGGTCTTGAATGATCTTGACTAGTTCCCTGTCCTTTAAACTGTTTCTTTCTGGATGCTCAAAGCAGCTTTATTTGATATGGATTTTGGCTATGAACATTCCTGGAACTTTTCCTTTTGGGGCTTCTTTCAGTAGATTAGATTCTTTCTATCTTTACTCTCTAGTTCTAATTGATCTGGGCAGTTTGTATTTAGGATTTCTTAGAAATATAATATCTAAGCTTTAAAAAAAACTAGGTGGAATTCATTAATTCCTAAATTATCTATCTTTGACCTATTTTCCAGGTCAATTGTTACTACTACAGGAAGCTTTCCTCAACTCCTCTTAATTCCAGTGTCTTCTGTTTGTGAATTATATCTTATTTAACCTGTGTACAACTGCTTGGTAGAGACCGAGTCAGTTGGTTTTTGAGGGCAGGGACTATCTTTTGCCTCTTTTTGTATTCCCCATGCTTAACATTGTACCTGACAAATAGTAGATGCATAATAATTGTTTACTGAAGTGAATTGAAAAAATGGCAATGGTTTATTTTAGTTGTCAAGGATTCAATTTTTTAGAAATGTTTATTATTTTATCTTTTAAGATAATTTCTTTCCAGTTTTTTCCTTCAGAACTTTTATTTCATTTTTCATCTCTTGCTTCATTTCTTCTTGGTGTTTATGTAGTCTCTGTGGAAAATCCATTTTTCCCTACTTTGAGTCTTTGCTTAATATTGTTAAGAAGTTATTTGCAAACTGAGTAGATACCCATCAGTTGGAGAATGGCTGAATAAACTATGGTATATGAATGTAGTGGAATATTATGAACAATAATAAAAAACAATCAACAAGATGATTTCAGAAAGGTCAGGAAAGACTTATGCAAATTGACACTAAGTGAAATGAGTAGAACCAAAAGAACATTATACACAGCAACACCAAGACTATATGATGATCAATTGTGATGGACTTGGCTGTTTTCAATAATGGGGTAATTTAGGCCAATTCCAATAGACTTGTGATGGACAGAGTCATTTGCATCTACAAAGAGAAATAATATGGATCACAACATGGCATTTTCACTTTTTTTGTTGTTGTTTGCTTGTTTTTTCTCATTTTTTTCCTTTTTAATCTGATTTTTCTTATGCAGCATGATAAATATGGAAATATGTTTAGAAGAATTGCACATATTAAACCTATATTGGGTTACTTGCTGGCTTGGGGAAGGGAAGAGGAGGAAGGGAGAGAGAAAAATTTTGGAACACAACATTTTTGCAAGGGTGAATGCTGAAAACTATGTTTGCATGTATTTTGAAAATAAAAAAAAACATTATTAAAAATTTAGAAAAAAAATAAGTTACTTGCTCTTTCTTTTTTGGAAATTTCTAGATTTGCAATGTTTTTTAAATATCATTTAGTGTTTTCTTTGCTTTACTTATCTCTCCATCTTGAGTTCCTGAATTTGGGCATTGTGCCAGATCTGAACACTGAGCTGTTATGCTGGCCATTGCTTCTTGCTGCCACCCTCAGGCACTTTCAAAGTTTCTATCCTGGGCATGAGAACCCTCTTCTTTTGCTGTTTCCAGGCACATGACCTCAAAGAAAATATGTATTCCTGGCCATCTCTGCTAGAACTGAAAGGTTCCTGTGCATTAACATTCCATAGCCATAGAACTCTGGCTGACTTTTTGTGCAGTTCTAGAGTAGAAAAAGGCACTTGCTATAATTTCATATTGCCCTTCTTCATCATTATTAAGTCTGATGCAAACTTTAAGATTTTGTTGCATTAGATATGTAGAAACTGGTCAGTCTGCTTCCCATTTAGGCTTCCATCTTAGGTGGAGGACTATTAATAGGCTATAATTCTTCAACTGTGATGCCCAGACATGAACACAATGTCCAGAGAAGGTTTATCTGATTGAAGCAAAAATGCAATGAGACAATCATTGCCTCTTCACTTCTGGAATTTATCCCTTTAAATTTAGCCCAATATTGCATTAGATTGTTCATTTTAGCACAGCCTCTGGAATACAGTAGGTACTTAATAAATGCTTATTGGCTGTTTGACAAACTGACCACTATATCACACTACAATCTCATGTTGAATTTGCAGTCCACTGAAACCCTAGATCTTTTTCAGAACTATTATCTAATCAATTTTCTCCTTTCTTTTAATTGTGAAATTTTTTTCCCCTCCTAAGTGTAAGACTTTAACATCTATTCCTATTAAATTCTATCTTATTAGATTTAGCTTAGGCTAAGGTCTTTTCAGATCCTGCCTCAGAAACACCTATGTGACACAGAAAATAACAAAGAGAGCTTAGGACCTGGAGTCAGAAAGCTCTAGCTAACATTTATATAGCTCTAAGGTTTTCAACTTAAAATGAAAGGTTTTTAACCCTGTTTTGCTTATTAATGTTTTACAAACATTATCACATATTGTCCTTACAATATAGAAAGTAGATGCTATCATCTCCATTTTATAGACTTATACATTTAAGTGACTTGACTAGGGTCACAAAGCTAGTAAATAAGTTTCAGGCTGGATTTGAATTCAGGTCTTCCTAATTTTAAGTTCAATGCTTTACTAAGATGCTGGATTAGGGGGAACCACCTAACTGAACTCTCTCAACATTCCTTTCCAAACACCTTTAAAATAACACTCATCAAATTTTGGAGCATCAGAGGCAACAAAAAATTGGGGTGAGGGATTTTTGCAGCCTGAAAAAACTTAAAAGGTAGGCAGGAAAAATCTATTTCCCCAGCCAGATGTCTGGTGAAGGTTTATCTGGAGCCCACACATTAGTGGTGGTAACTATGGCAATGTCAGCAGCAACTTCGGGAGCTCTCAGCCCAGAGATGATGGTCTGAAACTGGTCTGAAAGAGATTAAAGGGGATCTTTTGCTGGCTCTAGGTACAGCTCTAGGTTAGCTGGTTGCTAACTTTATTGCCCATACACAGTTTTAAGACACAATGCCAGGGTGAGGAGGAGCACTGATAGTTGGTCACAAGGGAGCAGGGGTTCTGGACACAGCACTAAAGCAGAGAGGAGGAGAATCATGGGCCCTTCCTGGTTAAAAAAATTAGAAAAAAACCCCAGAAGAACAGTGGCCACACCTTCCCCCCCAAAAAAACTTGCAGATCCCCAAAAGTAGGTCTGAAAACAACAGCACAGAAAAAGTCTAAAGCTTGGGACAGTACCTACTCAGAGTCATTTAAGCAGAGCCCAGCTTTACTATAAAGTTGAAAGTCAAAAAATTGTCTGGAAAAATGAGCAACAACAACAAAAAATAATTTGACCATAAAAAGCTATTACATTGGCAGGAAAGACCAAGATACAAATTCAAAAGTAATAATGTGAAAACAGCTACCAAAAAAGTCTCAAAGAAAAATATGTTGATCCAAGTCCCACAAGAATTTTTGAGAGAGTTAGAGAAAGAGATGACTGGTGGAGGAAAAATTAGGAGGAAAATAAGAGTGATGCAAGAAAATTATGAAAAGAGAATTAATAGCCTGGTAAAACAAGCACCAAAAAATACTGAAGAAAATAAGATCTTAAAAAATAAAATTGACCTTATGATAAAATACCACAAAAATTCAGTGAAGAAAAGAACTTCTTAAAAAGTAGAATAGGCCAAATGGAAAATGAGATATTAAAATTCACCAAAGATAGTATTCCTTAAAAAGCAGAATTGAACAAATGAAAAAAAAAGAGGTACAAAATCTCACTGAGGAAAATAATTCCCTAAAAATCAGAATTGGGAAAGTGGAAGTTAACGGCTCCAAGATACAACATGAAACAATAAAACAAAGTCAAAAGAATGGGGGAAAAGATGGAGAAGAGCTCATTTAAAAATTAATTTCATGAAACAGCAAATTATAGGCACAATTGCCATTTTCATCCAAGAGAAGAACAATAATGTGACAACATACCAAAACTTGTGGGATGCAGCCAAAGCGGTAATAAGGGGAAATTTTATATCTCTAGATGTTTACCTGCATAAAATAGAGAAAGAGAAGATCAATGAATTGGGCTTGTAACTAAAAAAGCTAGGGAAAAAAATTAAAAGACCCCGATCAAATACTAAACTTGAAATTCTAAAAATAAAAGGAGAGATTAATAAAATTGAAAGTTAAAAAAAAACTACTGAATTAATAAATAAAACCAAAAGTTGGTTTTATGAAAAAACCAGCAAAATAGATAAATCTTTAGCTAATTTGATTAGAAAAAGGAAAGAGGAAAATCAAGTTGTTAGTCTCAAAAATGAAAAGGGAGAACTTTCCACCAATGAAGAGGAAATTAGAGTAATAATTAAGAATTACTTTGCCCAACTTTAGGCCAATAAATTTGATAACCTAAGTGAAATGGAGGAATACCTACAAAAATATAGATTGCCCAGATTAACAGAAGAAGAAATAAATTACTTAAATAGTTCCATTTTAGAAAAAGAAATGGAACAAGCTATTAATCAACTCCCTAAGAAAAAGTCCCCAGGACCCCAGAATTTACATGTGAATTCTACCAAATATTTAAAGAACAATTAACTCCAATACTATATAAACTATTTGAAAAAATAGGAAACGAAGGACTCCTACCAAATTCCTTTTATGACACAGACATGGTACTGATACCTAAACCAGGAAGGACGAAAACAGAGAAAATTATAGAAAAATCTCCCTAATGAATATTGATGGGGGGCAGCTAGGTGGTTCAGTGGATAGAGCACCAGCCCTGAAGTCAGGAGGACCTGAGTTCAAATCTGGTCTCAGACACATAACAGCTGTGTGACCTTGGGCAAGTCACTTCACCCCAATTGCCTCAGCAAAAAAAAAGCAAAAAAAAAAAAAATGAATATTGATGCAAAAATCTTAAATAAAATAATAGCAAAGAGATTACAGAAAATCATCTCCAGGGTAATATACCATGACCAAGTAGGATTTTTACCAAGAATGCAGGGATGGTTCAATATTAATAAAACTATTAACATAATTGACTATATCAATAACCAAATTAACAAAAAACATATGATAATCTCAATAGATGCAGAAAAAGCATTTGATAAAATCCAACATCCATTCCTATTAAAAACACTAGAGAGTATAGGAATAAATGGACTTTTCCTTAAAATAGTCAGTAGCATCTATTTAAAACCATCAGCTAGCATCATATGTAATGGTGATAAACTGGAATCATTCCCATTAAGATCAGGGGTGAAACAAGGTTGCCCACTATCACTATTACTATTCAATATTATATTAGAAATGCTAGCTTTGGCAATAAGAGAAGAAAAAGAGATTAAATGAATCAGAGCTGGTCATGAGAAAGCCAAATTATCACTCTTTGCAGATGATATGATGGTATACCTAGAACCTTACAAAATCAACTAAAAAAATTATCAGAAATAATCCACAACTTTAGCAAAGTTGCAGGATACAAAATAAATCCACATAAATCATCAGCATTTTTATACATCACTAACAAAATCCAACAGCAAGAGATAAAAATAAAATCCACTTAAAATAACTGTTGATAGGATAAAATATTTGAGAATCTATCTGCCAAGAAAAGTCAGGAACTATATAAGCAAAACTACAAAATACTTTCCACACAGTTAAAGTCAGATCTAAACAACTGGAAAAATATCAAGTGCTCTTGGATAGGTGGAGCAAATATAATAAAGACAACAATACTACCTAAACTAAGCTATTTATTTAGTGCTGTATCAATCAAACTCCCAAAAAACTATTTTACTGGCCTAGAAAAAATAACAACAAAATTAATCTGGAAGAACAAAAGGTCAAGAATTTCAAGGTAATTAATGGAAAAAAAAAAAGCAAATGAAGGTGGCCTAGCTGTGCCAGATCTAAAACTATATTACAAAGCAGTGGTCATCAAAACCATTTGGTACTGGCTAAGAAATAGAGTAGTTAGATCAGTGGAATAGGATAGGATCACAGGACAAAGTAGTCAATGACAATAGTAATCTAGTGTTTGACAAATCCAAAGACCCCAGCTTTTGGGATAAGAACTCACTATTTGACAAAAACTGCTGGGAAAATTGGAAACTTGTATGGCAGAAACTAGGCATTGACCCACACCTAACACCACATACCAAGATAAGATCAAAATGGGTTCATGATCTAGACATACAAAATGATATTATAAACAAATTAGAAGAACATAGGGTAGTTTACCTCTCAGATCTGTGGAGGAGGAAGAAATTTGTGACCAAAGAAGAACTAGAGATCATTATTAATCATAAAATAGATAGTTTGATTTTATTTAGTTAAAAAGTTTTTGTACAAACAAAACAAATGCAGACAAGATTAGAAGGGAAAACCTTTTTTACATTCTAAGGTTCTGATAAAGGCCTCATTTCTAAAATATAGAGATAATTGACTCAAATTTATAAGAATTCAAGCCATTCTCCAATTGATAAATGGTTAAAGGATATGAACAGACAATTTTCAGATGAAGAAATTGAAACTATTTCTAGTCATATGAAAAGGTGCTCCAAATCACTATTGATCAGAGAAATGCAAATTAAGACAACTCTGAGGTACCACTACACACCTGTCAGATTGGCTAAAATGACAGGAAAAGATAATGATGAATGTTGGAGGGGATGTGGGAAAACTGGGACACTGATACATTGTTGGTGGAACTGTGAATGGATCCAACCATTCTGGAGAGCAATCTGGAACTATGCTCAAAGAGTTATCAAACTGTGCATACCCCAGCAGTGTTTCTATTGGGCTTATATCCCAAAGAGATCTTAAAGGAAGGAAAGGGCCCCACATGTGCAAGAATGTGGCAGCCCTTTTTGTAGTGGCTAGAAACTGGAAACTGAATGGATGCCCATCAATTGGAGAATGGCTGGATAAATTATGGTATATGAATGTTATGGAATATTATTGTTCTGTAAGAAACGACCAGCAGGACGATTTCAGAGAGGCCCAGAGAGACTTGCATGAACTGATGCTGAGTGAAATTAGCAGAATCAGGAGAACATTATACATGGCAACAACAGTAATATATGATGATCAATTCTGATGGACATGGCTTTCTTCAACAATGATGTGATTCAAACCAGTTCCTATTGTTCAGAGATAAGTAAAGCCATATACACCCAGAGAGAGGCCTGTGAGATCTGAATGTGGACCACAACATAGCATTTTCATGCTTTCTGTTGATGTTTGCTTGCATTTTGTTTTCTTTCTCAGTTTTTTTTCTTTCCAGATCCAACTTTTCTTGTGCAGCAAGATAACTGTATAAATTTGTATACATATATTGGAGTTAACATATATTTTAACATATTTAATATGTATTGAACTATTGCCATGTAGGGGCGGGAATGGAGAGAAGGAGGAAAAAATTTGGAGCAGAAAGTTTTGCAAGGGTCAGTGTTGAAAAATTACCCATGCATATGTATTGTAAATAAAAAGCTTTAATAAAAAAATTAATTTCAGGACTACCTGGAAGCCATGAGCAAAGAAAAAGCCTATACATCTATTTCAAGAAATTATCAAGAAAAACTGTCCCAATATCCTAAACTAGAGGGTAAAATTAAAATAGAAAGAATTCACCAATCACCTTCTGAAAGCGATCCCAAAGTGAAAACTCCTGGGACTATTATAATCAAATTCCAGAACTCCCAGGTCAAGAAGAAAATACTGGAAGCATCTAGGAAAAAAAACCAGTTCTAATATTATGGAACCACAGGATCAAATAAGTTATAGCAGCTTCCATATGAAAGGAGTGGAGGTCTTAGAATGTGATATTCAGAAGGCAAAGGAACTGGGATCACAATCCAGAATCACCTATCCAGAAAAACTGAGTATAATTATTTAGTGGAAAAATAAACACTTAATGAAATATAGAATTTTAATGAAACAGAGGACTTTCAAGCATACCTGAAAAGAAGACCAGAGCTGAATAGATCCAGTGCTCTGTCCATTGTGTTATCTGACTATTTGAGTCTGCATCAGTTCCCACATCTGTAAAATGAGGATAATTTTAGCATCTACTTCCTAGGGTTGTTGAGAAAATAACATGAGATAATATTTGCAAAGTACTTTGCAAACCTTAAAGTGATAGATAAATACTAGCCAATATTATCCTCATTGTCCAGTGTATTAATTATGCATCCCAGCTTTGTGTCATCTCAAAATTTGATTAGCATGATGTCTGTGCCTAATAAAGAATCCAATGGAATTGAGATTTCAGACTTTCCCTAGGAACAACCATGCTCATCCAGATTTCCAACACTATATCTTCTTTTTATTTAGAATTAATTCAGTAAACATATAACTAATATACATCAAGGCAGGAAGGCTATAAAGTGGATAGAATGTTAAACCTGGAGTCAGAAGGAAATGAGTTAAAATAAGGCCTCAGATACTTACTGTGTGTCCCTGGGCAAGTCACTTAACCCTATTTGTCTGGTTTCCTCATCTGTAAAATGAGCTGGAGAAGGAAATGGCAAGTCATTCTAGTATTTGTGCCAAGAAAACTGCACATTGGGTCACAGAAGAGTTGGACACAACCAAAATATTCAACAAGAAAGTGTGTTATGTCATTTCTAAACATTGGGGATCAAAAGAAAGGCAAAAATAGGTAAAGAAGCTTATATTCAAGCAGGAAAGACAATATATAAATAATAAGATTCAAACAAGACATGTGGATATAGATAATGACTGAAGGTAACATTAGAGGTAGCATCTAAAGGGATGGAGAAACATCTACAGAATATGAAATTTGAGCTATCTTTTTTATCAAAGTTTTTATTTTTAAAATATATGCATTGATAATTTTTCAATATTGACCCTTGTAAAACCTTGTGTTCCAAATTTTCCTCCCGTTTCCCCCATCCCCTCCCCTAGATAGTAAGTAATCTATGTTAAACATGTTAAAATAAAAAATTAAATCCAATTTATGTATAATATTTATGCAATTATCTTGCTGCACAAGAAAAATCATATCAAAAAGGAAAAAAATGAGAAAGAAAACAACAACAAAAAGAGTGAAAATGCTATGTTGGGGTCCACACTCAGTTCCCACAGTCCTCTCTCTGGATGTAGATGGCTCTCTCCATCACAAGATCATTGAAACTGGCCTGAGTCATCTCATCATTGAGAAGAGCCACATCCATCGGAATTGATCATCATATAATCTTGTTGTTGTCATGTACAATGATCTCCTGGTTGTGCAAAATTTGAGCTATCTTAGAGGAAGTCAGGGTGATAAAAGCTGAAAATGAAGTGATAGAGCATCCCAAACACAGGAGACATTTAATGCAAAGGTGAAAACCAGGGTGGTGGGATATTGCATAGGAGAAACAAGAAGTATGTCAATATGACTGGATTATAGTTTGTGAATGAGGGCAGGGTCTTCTTACAAGTAGAAAGTATAATGGGACCAATTTGTGAAGAACTTTAAATGTCCAACAAAGAAGTTTAGAGTTGATACTACAAATAATAGTTGACACAGTTCACAATTAAATTCCAGGAAAATTACTTTGTCAGCTTGGTGGAGGGTGTGTGTGTGTGTGTGTGTGTGTGTGTGTGTGTGTGTTTGTGTGTGTGTGTGTGTGTGTGTGTGTGTGTGTGTGAGAGAGAGAGAGAGAGAGAGAGAGAGAGAGAGAGAGAGAGAAAGAGACAGAGAGAGACAGAGACAGAGACAAAGACAGAGATAGACAGACATACTCAGAGAGAGAGAGACAGATACGGGGCGGAGAGAAGGAGGAGAGAAAGAGGGAAAGAGCATATTTATGAGTGCTTACTATATATATATAGTTAAGCATTGTGTTACAACATAGTATTTTCCACTTTTTGTTGCTGCTTGCTTGCTTTTTTTCTTTCTCATTTTTCACCCCTTTTGATCTGATTTTTCTTATGCAGCACGATAAACGTGGAAATATGTTTAGAAGAATTGAACATGTTTAATCTATATTAGATTACTTGCTGTGTAAAGGAGGAAGGAGGTGGAGGTGAAGAAAAATTTGCAACACAAGGTTTTGCAAGGGTGGATGTTGAAAATTATCTTTACATGTTATTTTGAAAAATAAAAAGCTATTATTATTTTTTAAATGCACTATGTTAATAGCTATACAAATAAAATATTCTAGATAGTCCCTCCCTAAAAAAATTTTACTTTTAATGAGAAAAGACAATTCCTAAAGTAAAGCTGAAAAGCTTTAGATAGGATGGTGGGATACATCACAGTAGTCCTGGTTGGAGGTATTCAAGGAGTACTATGAAGGTCTGGACCTGAGCCAAAGCTAGTCCATCAAAACTTAAGGAGGTTCCAATTTTCCAGTGGGAAGGGAGAGAAGGTGATGAGCCTGAGAGGGGAGAACAAGACTGGATTTGTCTGGCAGTGAATGTAGGAACAAGTCCAAATTTAGCTTATCAAATCACGGGATGGTTATATCTAGCAATGGAATCTGGGGGTCAAAGGATGCAGACATTGTAGTCACTTTATCACTCTGCATTTTAATGTCATTTTCATTTACATCATTGTAGTCATGATTTATGTGGCACCCGTTTATACAAGTCTTCCAAGTTTCTTTCAATTCTTCTGGGAGCTCTTGAGAATCTTGCCTTTTCTTATTTCTATGGAAAAGTTGTCACCCAAAGCAATTATTCACATAGAGAAAAACAGAAGAAACAGATTCTCCTGTTAATGGAGAATGTTCAAACCTTCTGTAACTGGTTCTTATCTTCTAGCCACATGATGATGAAAATCATTGATTATATGATTGATTAATGAAGCCACAAGTGTGGTCAGTTGGTTAGTCGATTCTCATTTATTAAGTGTCTGAGACTGAGCTATATGCTGGAGATTCAAATAAAAGAAAAACCCCACTGTCAAAAAGCTTAGTCGAATGGGGGAGACAACATAGAAACAACTTTATACAGAGAAGATAGATACAAGATAAACTGGGGGTGATCTCAGAGGAAAGGCACTAAGATTCAGGAACAATGGGAGACAGTGAGACTTTAGTTAAGACTTGTGGGAATTTAGGGAAGCTAGGAGGTAGAGATGAAGAAGGAGGATGTACCAATTCTGAATAAGTGCTGAGTCTGGACATAGAGCATCACATTTGAGTAACAGAATTCAAAATAGTGTTAGGCTTTTTAAAATAATATTTTACATAATAATTGAATATATAATATATAATGTGTTTTAAAATAATAAGTTTTGGCAACAAGAAGATTATACAATGATCAATCCTGATGGATGTGGCTCTTTTTCCAACAATGAGATAATCCAGGCCAGTTCCAATGATCTTGTGAAGAGAACCATCTGCACCCAGAGAGAGAACTGTGGGAACTGAGTGTAGCATTTTCACTCTTTTTGTTGTTGTTTGCTTGCATTTTGTTTTCTTTCTCATTTTTTTTTCCTTTTTGAGCTTTATGCAAGATAATTGTATGAATATGTATACTATATTAGATTTAACATATATTTTTAACATGTTTAACATATACTGAATTACTTGTCATCTGGGGAAGAGGTGGGGTGAAGGGGAAGGAAATTTGGAACACAAGGTTTTGCAAGGATCAATGTTAAAAAATTATCCATGCATATGTTTTGAAAATAAAAAGCTTTAATTAAAAAATAATAAATAAAAAACAAAAAATGAACTTTTAATTTTTCAAAATACATGCAAAGACAGTTTTCAACATTCATCTTTGCAAAACCTTGTGTTTCAAATTTTTTTCCCTCCTTTATCTCCACTCCCTCCCTTAGACAGCAAGTAATCCAATACAGGTTAAACATGTGCAATTCTTCTATACATATTTCCACCTTTATCATGCTGCACAAGAAAAATCAGATCAAAAAGGGGGGAAATGAGAAAAACAAACAAGCAAGCAAATAATGACAACAAAAAGATTAAAATACTATACTTTGCTCCATACTCAGTCCCCATAATTCTCTCTCTGGATGCAGATGGCTTTCTCCATCACAAGTCTATTGGAATTGGCCCGAATCACCTGATTCTTGAAAAAAGCCACTCCATCAGAGTTGATTATAACATAATTTTGTTGTTAGTGTTAGGCTTAATGAAGGACTGTTTCCAAACTTTCAGATGTTGGAGAAGGAAATGAGAGACCTAATAACTTGTGAACTTGGAAGTCAGGTACTGGGTGGTCATGGTATAGAGTTTATGTCGAGTTTTATATCCAGCCAATCAATCCAGCACCACGGTCCTAAGCAATCTTTGGGATCTGTCCCCAAAAAAGCTGAGACACATTCTAAACCAGTGGCTATGCTGTGTTTGAAAGTGAAATTGTGGAGCAGATGTGATATAGAAACTGAATTGCCTGACCTCTCTCTCCTTAGGGACCAAGACAGGATAGGGGAAATTTTGCCATCCTTGTATTGAGACCAAAAATTTCTACTTCTGTTTATTCTATATCTTCAAAGTAAATTCTCTTTTGTAAAAGTGAATTAGTATTATATATTTAAATGGTACAGGGACATTAATCACTGGGGGTTAGCAGGGGTGGAGGTCGGGATGAGGGAACACACTGGGATGAATGCTCAAGCCACTAGCATTAGAGAAGTAGACTTCCAGAATATGAAGTCAAGATGGCAGAGTGAAAGGAAGCAGTAAACCCAAGCTCCCAGGTAACCCTTCTCCATGATGATCTGGAAAATGCACCAGACCAAATTCTGAATGTGAAAGCTAAGGAAAACTCACAGTGAGTAATTTTTCTACCCTAGGGTAGTCCAGGGAGACAGAGAAGGCTTTGGCTATTAGGGACACAGAGATGTACACAACAAGAAGAATTCTAGGACCCAGGAACTGGAAGAGGCACTAAGGTAGGAAGAGATCCCAGGTGGTTCCTGAACTACTGAAGGGTGCAGGAACAAGTGCTGTCTGGCAATTCTATCACCCTCTACACGGTCCCAGATCCAGGGTAGTGAGAAATGTTCATGTATATGAGCCTAATTGTATACTTGGCAAGGAACAATTTCTGACAACATAGCTATGTGACTGTAACATTAGCCCAGCACCTATTCCTACAATAGAATAACTAGGGTAGGGGTCCCAGACCCAAATAGAACTGAGAGTTCAGTCATTCTGAACCTGCAGAGCCTCTTAGAGGACTGATAATGAGTGAGTCCAGCAACAGTCTCCTGAAGTTCCCAACCAAGGACAAGTCAATGGCCCCAAACCTGGGTCAGAAACTTTAAAAATTCAAATGAGAAGGGCAGTGAACAGATCTTGTTCCAATTGTTCCACCTTGAATTCCTGGAATAGTTAAAAGAAGAGTTTTTTTTGTTTTTGTTTTTTTAATTTTATTTTATTTGCATGACATATGTGTGGGTAATTCTTCAACAATAACCCTTACATAGCTTTCCGTTACAAATTTTTTCCCCCCAACTTCCCCACCCCTTCCCTAGATGGCAGGATATCCACTACATGTTAATTATGTTAAAATATTGGCAAATCGAATATATGTATACATATTTCCAAACTTATCATTGTTGTGCAAGAAAAATCTTATCTACACAAACGATATATCAGATAAAGGAAACACAATGTAAGCAAAAATCAATCAAGGAGTATGAGAATGTTATGTTGTGGTCCACATTTCGCATCCCTCTCTCTGGGTGTATATGGCTTTCTTCA